>PVKH010008699.1:0-19315 GCA_004027955.1 Chaetophractus vellerosus | reverse complement strand
TTTTGAATATTTCAATTTTGCCCCACCTTTTTGAGATGGGAGAGACACTCCAGGCCCTTCTTGCACCTTGAGTGGCACTGGAGGTCCGGAGTCTGTTCCGTGCCTCTGCAGCCAGTCTCTGAAGTAGGCGCTCCTTTCAGCGCGCGGGCCTCTGAGGCCACCAGCCTGGGAGGTGTCGTGCTTTCAGTCAGCCCGTCGGCCGTGGCCAGACCCTGGGGAGCAGGGCGGTGCCACACGGGCCCCGGGCAGTGGGGTGTGTGGTGCCAAAGTGTCCCCAGGACACTAAAACCGTTGATAAACATTGAAAATTGAGACGTAGGTGTATTGAAATTCACACTATTTAAGGTATAACTATCTTATTTAAGAAAAATGTGATTTCTCATCATCTTACTTTCCTGGCTTTAATGGAGCAAAGCCGCCAGTTCATCAGTCTTTGCAAAGTCATTGTCTGCTTTTCTTTTTTTCACTTGAGGGAATTAATTGCCATGTTTGACAAATTTTCTTGACCAAGGGATGATGTCAGATAATTTTAAATTAACTTCCTGAAAAATCTTTTGGATCTCATCGTTATTTAAAATTTTGATATTTTGACTATCATGGATTTTTGCGTTTTTAAAGTACTTCATGATATGGTTTTCTCAGCTGCTGAGGGTTGTAGGTCAGAGAGAGGTGCGAGTGCCCCGGGTTCCTCGCTCACCCCCCAGCCCCGCCGTGGGCAAACGCTGGAGGGAAGCCAACCTGCGCATGCAGCAGCTTGCTTTGCCGAGGAGCCCCCCGGGCTGCCATAGAGGGCCCCACTCCGCAGTGAAGCTTTCCTAGGTTTCAGATGCTGAGGTGTGGTCTCTTCAATACGGCACACCGTGTTTACTTCTGTCACGCTGCACGCTTTGCTGCAGGGTGAATAAGGAGTCACTGAGGTTGGATTCACCTATTTTCTCTCCTTCAGCGAGTCGAATGCACAGTGCTTAGAAATTTGAGCTTGATCTCTTGCTCCTCTGCTGGATCTGGCACTTTACTCCCAAGATGAGGCCTGAATATGGCAATTAGAGTTCCGCTTGCGTAGTGGGTTGAATGGTGAGGCCAGGTATGTGTCCTTTGTACCTCGGAATTAAGACCCTGTTTGGAAAAAGGGGCTTGGTAGACATAACTAACGCAATACCATCCAAACCTTTATTTACTATAAGTGTTCTGTAATTTAGGTTGCTTGGAAATATTTTTGTTCAATAATTGCTTGACTGGCGTATCCATGTGGGTAATTTGTATTACTAATAAATTAAAAATAAAACCAGTAAAAAAAATGTATGCATCTCTAGGTATCTTCTAATTATAAACTTTTTATTCCCAACATCATTGTCATCATTCCTTAGTAATAAACAGTTGAATATGAATATGAACTAGAGATAAAACTGTCAGGAATTAAAACTCAGGTAATTTATTTGTAAACTGTTTTAAGCTCCTTTTGCTCAGTAAAAACGCAAGTGTTCTTCGATGAGAAGGACGGTGACCCTTGCTGTTATGTGAACAACTCCTGGGGCAAACCGTGTAAAAATATAGTCCCAGAGACTTAGGAAAAGCTTTCATCTTCCCATCTCAAAGCAGGCTCCTAGCCTCCCGAGCTGAAATGGTCAGGAGAGAAGAAAGGTTTCCGAGCCCCTCGCCATGTGGAGGCGGTGAAGGTGGTGCCAACGACTGCAGCTGGCAGTGTGTGTGCCCTTCGCCCGGGGCGGCGTCACCAGGATTTCGGGTACCACGGGGAGCACCGCAGAGTAACCAGCCAATTTGGTAAAGTCATTTCCTAGAACAAGGATCATGCAAGTAAAATCAAGACTGAAGATCAACTAGTAGCTCTCAATAAGCAGAAAGGAGACTGTTTCTCAGTCATTGTGTATTCCTGATAACACCGTGTGCATTCTAATTATCTTCCAGTCTATAATATTCGTCTTCTCAAAGCCTTTGTCCAGTGGTCTTTCCTTTCTTAAACTAAGTTTGTTTATTGAATGTCACTATGCACAAGTGAGCAGCTCCGTGTGTTTCCATTAGGTGGACACATTTACACAACCATGGACTCAGCACCATAACAAGAAATAGAACAAGCTTGGCATCTCAGAAACCCAAATTGTCTTCTTCAATTCATGACCTACTCTCCTGTTTATTCTAACATATTAGACATATTTGTCTTTTCTGCTTTTGAGCTTTACATAAGTGGACTCAAATAATGTGTCCTGCTTTGTGCCTGACTGCTCGGGGTCAATAAACATGTTTCTGCACATCTGTCCTTGTTGGTGAGTGTGGCTGTAGTTTGTAGCTCATTTGTGCACAGCACATCATTGCATAAATTTAGCATACTTTTCCATTCCTCTGTTTATAGATATCTGGGTTGTTTATATGTTTTAATATAAGTAAATTCTCATAGACATATTTAATCACATGTTTATTGAAAACATGACACATTTCTTTGGGAAATACACTCAGAAGTGGAATTACCATGTCCAGGTATATGTTTAATTTTAATAGATACTGCCAAATTGTTTTCCAATAACCCAAGGTGAGAAAGATTCTTTAAACATGACATACAACTAGCTAAGGATAAAGTTTAAAAATATTCAATTGGACTATAATAAAATCAAAAGACAGTATTAAAAGGAGAAAAAGGCAAGCCCAAAGTATTGGATTTTATTCCAGGAAATCAATCTTCTTAAAAAGAAAGATAAGTCAGTAGATAATTGGGCAAAAAATTTGAAAAGGCACTACATAAAAGTGGATCTCCAAATCATCCACAGGGATGTACAAATGCAGGAGATTACACTACACACAGACAAGAATGCCTAAAATTTAAAAAGGCTGATAATACTATGTTTTGGGTAAGTTATAAAGCCCACAAAACTTTCAAACAAAAGGTAGAATTAGTTTCTTTTTTTTTTAAAGATTTATTTTTTATTTATTACATATCCACCCCCCCTTGCTGTGTGTCCATTCCTGTGCTCCTCTCTGTCCACTTTGTCTCCCCCCACTGCAGCGACGCACTGAGACTGGTCACCGCGCAGGCGGCTTTGCCCTGCTTGTGGGCGGCTTCTGCTTCCATTCACAGCCAGCTCCACTTCAGTTCATGGGTGGCTGGCTGTGCTCCATTCGCGGGTGACCCGCCCTGCCCGTGGCGGCTTTGCCCTGTCCGTGGCAGCTTTTTGCCCTGCCCACGGCGGCTCTGCCCGCCCACGGCAGCTTGCCCTTCTCAAGGCGGTCTGCCCGCTAGGAGAGGTCCCCGGGAACTGAACCCGGGGCCTCCCATGTGGTATGCCGGCGCCCTATCCACTGGGCTATACGGCCGGCCCCTGGTCTCTTTTTGAAATTGGTAAACTGATCTCTTTTTTGAAATTCCAGAAATAATGTATGGTCAGTTATGACTGTGATCTCAGTAAAATTGTAGAGTAAGGAACTACAATGTTATGCAACTCCATAAAAGCAATTAAAATCCAGGCAAGAGGTAACAAACAAATAAAAAACACCACACAGGCAAAATGTCAGAACCAACTTTCTGGAACTCTGGAAACTAACCAAAAGCTTACAGTAACATGGGAAGCGATTATTCAAGAAACACAGCTGACACAATGTAAGAACATTGAGTTTTGTGGTCTTTTAATCTAGCTACATCTGCCTTTTCCAACTCGACAGCCTTGAAAACCTTCATGGAAAACCTTCACCCAAGTTCCAGATTGCCCAACAGAACACAGACTTACAGACTTGCACATCCCCAGTTGTGGGCACTGTCGGCTTTCTCAGAGCAAACTGACAGGCAGTGGCTGTTTTTATCCTTAAATTTAAGAACTTTCTACAAACACCCCCCTTTCTTCTCCCATCCCCTGGTAACCACGAATTTACTTTGTACCTCTGTGAATTCGCTATTCCTAGTCATCTCTTATAAGTGATATTACAGCTGTTATCCTTGCGTGTCTGGCTTGCTTCACTGAGCGTGGTGTTTCCAGAGTTCTCTGCGCGGCAGCAGTCTCAGAGCTTCAGTTTCGCTTGTGGCCGAGTGGCTGCCCACCGAGTGTGCTGCACATTTTCTTGGGCCATGCGTTTGTTGGTGGACCCTTGCGTTTCCAGCTTTTGGCCATTGTGCGTGATGCTGCTGTGAGCACTGGTGTCCACTCCCTTTTGGGTGTGTGTCTGGATGGGAGGTCCTGGCCAAGTGGTGGTTCCATGTTTGCCTTTCTGAGGAGCCGCCATGTCACTTTCCACGGTGAATTCACCGCTTTGCATTCATACCAGCAATGCACTAGCGTTACGATTCTTCCACATCAACAACGCTTATTGTCCGTTTTCATGAGTGTGAGGTGGTGTATTATTGTGGCTTTGATTTGCATTTTCCTGTTGGCTAGTGGTATTGAGCATGTTTTCATGTGTTTATTGGCCATTTATTTGTGTGTCTTCTCTGGAGAAAAGTCTATTAATGTCCTTTGGCCATTAAAAAAAAAAGCTTGGGAAGAACAGCTGGGGAATGAGATAAGGACTTTTGAAAAGCTCTGAAATATCCCTTGGAAGCTGGAAGGCTATCAGCACCTGTCCAGAGCTGTAAGCATGCTTAGGAATGACCTGAGATGGCCCTAAGGTCTCACCTCTGGCTGACCTTGAGGCTCCATGCTATCAGGAAGCAAAGACTGCATCAGAATTGTAAACTGCCTGGCTGAGGTTTGTAGGCATGCCCCAACACACAGAAAGAGTCTCTGCAAAGACTTAGAGGCTTTCTGGTTTTTAATTGCTTTTATGGAGTTGCAGAACTTTGTAGTCCCTTACTCCACAATTTTAGCTGAAGTCTCACTCCTAACTGGCCATACATTATTTTTGGAATTTCAAAAAGAGACTATTTTACCATATATAATTCTACCTTTAGTTTAAAATTTTCCATCCATTTAAGGAATTCTCTATCTAATCATTAGCTTGCCAAAAAGCTAATGTAACAGCGACTTTAATGGCCACATAAGACTAAAAACACAGAATTTACAAAATTAATTCACAAAGGCAACTAAACAAACAACTCGTACAACAAGCATCAACAGAAAAAAAAATTGGAGAGAGGGGAAAATCTGATTTCAAGAGTGATCACATTATAATATTCAAAATGTCCAGTTTTCAACAACAAGAGAATATGAGGAATGCAAAGAAACAGGAAGCTATGGCCATACACAGGAAATAAATATTCAACAGAAACTATCCTTAAGGAAGTCCAGATATTGGATTTACTAGACAAAGACTTTAATCAATTACTTTTAATATGTTCAAAGAGTTGAAAGAAACAATGTTTAAAGAACTAAAGGAAAGCATAAGAACAATGTCTCACAAGATAGAGAATATCAATAAAGATATGGAATTACAAAAAAGAACCAAATAGAGATTCTGGAGTTTAAAAGCACAACAGAGATGAAACATTCACTACAGAGTCTCCACAGCATATTTGATCAAGCAGAAGAAAGAATCAGCAAACTTGAAGAGAGGTCAACTGATATTATACAGTCTAAAGAAAAAAAAAAAAAGAAGAGACCTGTGGGACATCATCAAATGTAATTATATATACATAATGAGAGTCCCATAAGAGAAGGAGACAGAGAAAGAGTAAGGCATAATATTTGGAGATAAGATGGCTGAAAACTCCCAAAGATGATGAAAAACATGTATCTACATGTTCAAAAAGCTCAAAACTCCATATAGGATTAACTCCTAAAGTTGCACAGTGAGAAACATCATAATCAAACTAACAAAAGCCAAAGCCAAAGACAGAATCTTGAAGTCAGAAGAGAGAAGGCAACTCATCCCATACAAGGATTCTCAGTAAGATTGGCAGGTTAGTCATCAGAAACCACGGAGCCCAGAAGGCAGTGGGATGGCATAGTCAAAGTGCTGAAAGAAAGAAAAAAAACTGTCAAACAAGAATTAGATGTCTGGCAAAACCATACTTTAAAAATGAAGAATTACGACATTCCTAGATAAGCAAAAACTGAGTTTGTTCCTAATAGAGCTGTCCTAAAAGAAATACTAAAGGAAGTACTTCAGGTTGAAATGAAAGGACACTAGACAGTAACTCAAATCAATACAAAAGAAGTAAAGAATACAAGTAAAGGTAACTACATAAGAAAATATAAAAAGCAGTGTTCGTGTATTTTTGTTTGCAACTCCTTTTTCTTTTCCTATCTGATTTAAAATACAACTATAAAAAGCAATATGCATGAATCTATGTTGAAGAACAACAATGTATTAAGATGTTACTTTTGACAATAACAGCATAAAAGGAAGAAGAGATAAAACTAGGGGCAAAGTTTTTTACACTATTAAAATTACATTTTTATTAATCCAAATCATATTGTTACAAATTAAGAAGTTAATTGTAATCCTCAGGGCTGCTAGTGATAAAATAACTTAAAAATAAAGTAAAAGAAATGATGAGAGAATTACAGTGGTACACAAGAAAATACCTACTTAATAAAAAAGAAGGCAGTAAAAAAGGGAATTAAAGGACAAAGATGATGTTGATTGCATTTACAATCAACAAAGGAGATTGTCCTCAGTCTTGAGGAGAGTCCTCTCATTCAATTACTTGGCGGTTTTAAAGCCACCAGCAAGGATTTAAGAAATCAGAAAGAAGAATTTTTATTTCTATTTCAGCCAAACAGCTTCTTCTGGCTCATTCAACATCACCTTCACAGGGGTTTCCTACTTGCAGCCTGCCTTATCACATTCAGCCTTCCAATCACCGTGGTCACAGGGGCCAATTCCAATAATAAATATCTTAATATTTACATATATATGTTCCTCTGGAGAATCCCAATACAGGTAACAAAATGAATCCCAATAAATTACTTTAAAAATTCAGTCATACAAAGTATGTTTTCTAACTACAATGGATTAGAAATAACAAACCTTGGAAAATTCACAAATATTGAAAATTAAACAATATTCTTCTAAATAACCATTGGGTCAAAGAGGAAATTACAAGAGAAATAAAAAAATACTTTAAGATGAAAGAAAATGAAAATCTTGTATGCCAGAATATAGAGAAACTGTGATCAGAGAGAAGTTTATATCTAGCTCACATCAAAAAAAAAAAAAAAGAAAAGAAAATATCTCCAATCAACAAACTAATCTTCAACCTAAGAAACTAGAAAAAGAAGGGAAAACTGAAACGCAAGCAATAGACAGAAGGAAACTAAATGGGGGATAATAAAACAATATGGAGAATCAACAAAACCAAAAGTTGGTTCTATGAAGAGATCAACAAAAATTGCAAACTTTTATCTAGGCTGACCAAAGAAAGGGGATGAGAAGGGTCTGAGAAGACTCAGATTGCTAAACTCAGGAATGAGAGCAGGAATGTGATTACTGACTACCCAGAAATAAAAAGGATCATAAGCAAATACTATAGATAATTGTATGCCAGCAAATTAAATAGCCTACATGAAGTGGACAGGTCTCTAGAAGTACATGAACAAAAGTGACTCAAAAAGAAATAGAAAATAGGCTTATAACAATTAAAGAAATTGAGGTAGTAATCTAGTAATGAAAAAAAGAATGTTTACCTCTCAAACTCTTCCAAAAAATAGAATAAGAGGAAATAAATCCTAACTCTTTCTATGATCCCAGTATTACCTTGATATCAAAGGCAGATGAAGACATCACAAGAAATGAAAATTGAAGAAAAACATCCTTTATGAATATAGATGCAAAGAGCCTCAAAAATACTAGAAAACCGAACCCAGAAGCATATTAAAAAATTACAAACCAAGACAAATTGGTACATATCCAAGGAATTCAAGGTTGTTTGAAAATATGAAAATCTATCAGTACAAACCATAGTAACTAAGGGCGTAAAAACAGGTATACTTGTTTCAGTATGTGCAGGAAAAGAATCTGACAAGATCCAACACCCTTTCTTGATACGCTTGGTGAACTATGAATAGAAGGGAATATTCTTGGGGCCGGCTGTAGCTCAATTGGTAGGGCGCCGGTTTACCACATGGGAGGCCCCAGGTTTGGTTCCCGGGGCCTCCTTTAGCGGGCAGACCGCCTTGAGAAGGCAAAGCCACCATGGCAGGGCAAGGCTGCCATGGGCAGGGCAAGCCCCTGCAGGGAGGACAAGCTGCCCGCAAGCAGGCAAGCCGCCGCATGGTGAGCTGACTCAGCGGGTCGCTGCAATGGAGGGGAGACAAGCAGACACAGAAGAATGCAAAAATCAACACAGCAAGAACAAGCAGAAAGGGGGATATATAATAATAATAATAATAATAATAATAAAGGGAATATTCTCAACTTGATAATGGGCAACTATGAAAAACACAGTTAACATCATTCTAATGGTGAAATAGACTAGGAACAAGAAAAGGATGCTGTTGAACATTCTACTGGAGGCTCAAAGTAGGGCAATTAGGCAAGATGCATCCAGACTGGAAAGGAAAAAGTAAAACAATTTCTATTGGCAGATGACATGATCTTATATTCAGAAAACCCTAAAGAACACCCAAAAATCTGCTAAAGCCAACCAACGAGATCAGCAAAGGTGTAGGGGATACGTCTGTTGTATTTCTATAGCTTTTTTGTTGAAATGGACAAGCTGATCCTATAATTCATAAGGAAACCAAAGGGACACCAGATAGTCAAAACAATCACGAAAAAGAGGAACAACGTTGAAGGAATCAGACCTCCCAATTTCAAAACTTACCACAAAGCTACTGTAAGTGAGCATTCCGGTACTGGCATAGGAATAGACTTACAGGTGGGATAGGACTAGTATGGGCCCACTAAGCACATATTCTGGATTCAGTGCTGTAGCTCATGTTGCAGCTGATGGTTCCAACCAACAACCAAATAAAATGTTAGAGCGCTTTCTAACCCTCCAGCTAGGAGACCGAATCCACGGGATTCACAAATGGGGAAGAACCGAAAGTCCAGAAATAAGCTCATGCACTTAATGGTGAATTCATTTTTGACAAGGATGCCAAGACTGTTCAATGAGGGAAAGAACAACCTTTCCAACAAATGGCGATGAGAAAGCTTTACATTCACAAGTGGAATGATGACTCTGGACTCCTGCCTCACACCATATATAAAAATTAACTCAAAGTGGTTCAAATGCCCAAATGTAAGAGTCAAACTACAAAAGTCTGGGTAGGAAGCACACGTGTAAATATTTGTGATCTTTGATTAGGCAACAATTTCTTAAATCAGATACCAAAAGCAAAGGCATCAAAAGAAAAAATGGATAAATTTACCTCCTTCAAAATTACAAACGTTTGTGTATCAAAGAACACCGTCAAGAAAGTGAAATGACAGCACACCAAATGGAACTATTTGCAAGCCCAATATCTGATAAGGGTTTAATATTCAGAAAATATAAAGAACTCGAACAACTCAACAATAAAAAGACAAGCCAATTTTAAAATGGACAAAGGATATGAACAGACATTTTTCCAAAGAATATATGCAAATTTCCAGTAAGCACATGCAAAGATGCTCAAGATCATTAGTCATTAGGGAAATGCAAATTAGCTGATCCACAGTGGAAATGACCTCACGCCAACCAGGATGGCTGTTGTTTGAATGGTGGAAAATTACAAGTGGTGGTGCGGGCGTGGTGAAATTGAAACCCTCATACGTTGCTGGTGTTTGGCAGTGTCTTAAAACGTTAAACATGGAACTACCATATGATCCAGCAATTCCATTCTTAGGGAGCTACTCAAGTAGGAGAAACAAAAATATACATCCACACCGACGATGGATCACAAATGTTTGTAGCAGCATTATTGACGAGAGCACGTTTCTATCAGCTATCAGTGAGTAAGCAGATGCGGTCTAGTGATACAAAATAATCTTACGCAGCCACAAAAAGTAGTGAAGTACTGATGTACGTTACAGCACGGATGGATCTCAAAGACATTACGCTACGTGAAAAAGCCTAGACACAGAAGGACACCTATTGTTTGATTCCATTTGGATGAAACGTCTACATAGGTCAATGCACAGAGACAGAAGGTAGGTTGGTTCTACCAGGGGATACAGGAAGAGGGGTATTAGGAGGTGCAGGGCTTCTTCCTGGGATGATAAAAATGCTCTGCAATTAGATACTGGTGATGGTTGCACAATCATTCATATATTGTTAATACCAAATGCACTAAACACCACTGAACTGTGCACTTTAAAATAGCGAAAATGGAGAAGTTTATGATATGTGAATTTTATCTTAAAAAATATATAAAGTAGGTACAGGAGTTTTGATTTGGGATCATTGTAGCTTTTATATTTTCTTCTGTTCCTTTACCTTTTTCCCAGGATTATTTTTATTAACTATTAAATGTCAAACAAATGGTGGAGAGAAAATAGGTTCTAAGACAGGTTTAGAGCTGAGAGTCAGTCATTGATTGCACTGAGCAACAGAGCAAACGTTGCAAGATCCGTGGTGTTCATCCTAAACAACGGTACAGATTCCTTTGTATCGATTTCACTAGCAACAGACATTCGACATCAAAGAGCCAGGGTTTTAGTTACATACTGACACCTCAGGCACAATTATCTAGAAACAGATAGCAATGGCTTATGTGGCTTTAGCCAAAGCAAATTGACAGGCTAAAGAACAACTGTGTGTATTTCTCATTTTATTCTAAGGATAAAATATTTATAATTTTACCAAAACAATGAATATATATGTATATATTCAAATTATTTGGACAGTGATGCAACTTACTAGATCATAGGTTCCTAATTCAGAATAATATTTAAGTATAATACAGTTTAATTTTCTGGTTTTTAAAATAAAATCTGAAGAAATTAAATATATTTATAACAACACATTTGATATTTTGTAGTGATGAATATGAGTTAAAGTTTGGGCCTGTGGTGTAGTATGTCTCAAAGTATTATATATGCCACCATTTCACAACATAATTTGGATATTTATATTTATTCCTATTTGATACTTTAGTAACACATTTAAAGTATTTAAATGTGTAAAATTAAGTCATAATGGTGAAAAAACAGTGGCTTTTTTTCCGTTTCAAGGCGCTCGGCGGCTTGTTCTGGTTTGAGAGTGGAAGCGGTGGCATCCTGCAATAGTCTCCATCCTACCAATCTTTAACGTGTCCCATTTGGATCACAGCATATGGCCACCCCTCCTGAAATGCATGTGACACTAACACCCACATCACACTTCAGTCCTCACCTTGCTTATCCTCTCAGCAGTTTTTGACAGTGTTGACGACTCTTCTATCGAAATACTACCAGTCCATGATGTCCAGTTTTCTTCCTATTGTTACTTCCTCATCAGGTGCTCACTGTCTTGAACCTTCTAGATCCATTCATCCCACATTCTCTTCCTGATCAATTTTAGTTGTCCAGAGGGAAGATATTCAGGAAAGCATTAGTGATAATCATTTTAACATATGTTATGTGTTTTAGTTGGCTAAGGCTGCCAATGTAAAATACCAGAAAGGGGATTTATTTGGGATAAAAGCTTACAGTTCCAAGACTGCAAAAATGTCCAAATCAGGGCATCATCAGAGATGTTTTCTCACCAAAGGTCGGCTGCTAGCAGATCCACGTGGTGAGGCAAAGGTGTCAGGCCAGCGGTCTCTCTGCTCTCCTGGAGATCAGCTGGGGGTGATCAGACATCTCTCCCAGGGCCTCACCTCCTTGAGCCTGTCTTTCTGCAGCTGTAGGTGAACCCGGAGTCATCTCTCAAGTGGCAGGGACAAAATGGCAGAGCTCCCTTTCTGTGTCTCTTTTATTCTTTCTCTCTGTGTGTTCTCAGTTTATATAAGACCCAGCAGGAGGGTGGAGACCCAGCTTTGGTCCCGCCTCACAGATGTCCAATCAAAAACCCTAAATGGATCTAACTGAAAGTGATCTAAGCAAAGGGCCCCTTAATTGAATCTGAGGCAATCAGAGGGCCCCACGCCCACAGGAATGGATTAGTTCAAGAACACAATCTTTTCTGGGATTCACAAAATTCAAACTATCACATTATGCATACAATTTTCTAAAGCAAATATACTTCAAGGAATTTTAATAAGAGATTTAAAAGTTAAATGTTAAAGCAATCTCCCTAGTATACTTTCAGTAGATTAATAACAAACTGTACTTGAGGCTAACTGTAGAATAGAATTAATTACTTTTGATTTTGTTAAATCAGGTGATTTAAATATATTGAGTTATTTGTAACTTTTTAAAATGACTGATATGGGAACATATCCTCTATCATATAATTGTTCTGTACACTTTATGCATTTCAAATGGTTACTGCTTTATTTGAAATGGAATAACTATCCTATGAAATTTATTTTCAACTCAAAATTTTCTTCTTGTATTTTCCTTATAGGATAATGGTAAGAAGCTAACATGAGAGAAAAGACCCCATCGCATGGATAGAACACAGGTAGATAAAAATCCTAGCTTTTTAAAAATATATGAAAAATGTAAGTTTTATGAGAAAATAAATAGGCAAATCTGCTTATTATTTTTATATTTGAGGAGCTGAGAGGAAAAGAGGGAGCATGTACTCAAGTGTGCATTTTTAAGCATTTAGGGGGAAAATCTAAGGGCTAGAAATATTACAGAGTCCTTGCAGTAACAGTTGACAATATTTTCACAATGTCACCTTTCATATATTCAATAGAATAATGTACAACTTCCTTATCTCTTGATGATGTTATATGGTGAGGGTAAATGCCAATAGAAAATTATTTTTTTAATTTATGTAACTTTATTGAAGAAAATAAATCAATTACTAGCAGAGCTATTACTTGATCACTCGTCCATTGACAACTTACACCATTTATTCAGTGCTATATTAAACAGTGGATTGGAAGATAGATTAACTAACAGCTCCAAGCTTCCTGACAACCTAAATGTAAACTACAAGATGTTTGAGATTCTATTTTGGAATACAAGGGGTGTCTGATTTCCAATTTCCATTCTCTGTAGAACAAGGACAGGCCATTCCTTTATGGACAGGCATAAAATACATCACATTTTCTGCTCTGCCGATGCTGTAAATTCGATACCAGTCCTCCAGCCACATGGGCTGTGAGCGTCAGCAGATGATGGAGCCTCGCTCTGCAGCAGCGGAGGCTGGAAGCTTGGCTGCTGCTATAGGGCTCGCTGCTTCCCGGGCTGTGACAGCTGACCCCACCCCCCTGCCCTCGGGGGCTTCTTCACGTCAGGGCAGCGAGGAGCGGTTCCTGTCATAACCAAGGGGGAGTGAGGACGCTGGCCACATACCCACGTGTGCCAGTTTTTAAAACATTCTGAATCGTGGGCAACTGTTGTCTTGTAACTACTTTAGTCCCTAAAAGCTGTTATTGTCCAAGACTCAAAGAGCTTAAGTCTGCTCAGATAAGCATGTGAATGAATGGAGGGAGGTAAACAAAGAGTAAAATTGAAAAGGATGTCTGATGGGAGAGCAGCTGGATAAGAAAGTCAAAAAAGGAACAGTAATTTAGCTTATTCCAGCTATAATTCGGGTTGTTCTGACCTTCAGGTAGCATCCCATGGCATACTTCTGAGTGCACTCCTGAGATATTCCGCTGTACTTATCTCTGTTTTATAAGTCCTGCCATCGCTGGCACTAGAGGGCCACCTGGGTTTGGATCACATAGCAGTGAATAAACGGATAAAATAACCTTAGAAATAGTTAAAGCAGGAGACCACTGTGACCATAGAATATCAAGACAAATGCTGCCAATGCTGTGACTATTGGGATGATAACTGGTGTTGAGAGCGCAGCCTGAGGTGGTTTGGAGGGCGGCCTGTAGGAAAACGCGCTCTCGGGAAGGGTGCACGCATGGTCTGGCCGTCACGAGGCCCCATATCTGCGGCTGGCCGGTGCGACGCAGGGGCCTCGGGCCCAGGCCTGTGCCGCCCAGCTCCGTCTCGGGTGGAAGGCCTGTGGGAAGCTCTGACTGTAGGCGGGGGCGCGTCTTGGCCTCCGCCGTTCCCGTTCCCGAGCCCGCTCAAGCTGCTGCCCCGCGGCTCCCGGCCCTGCGGGCGCCCGCACTCCACCCACCCTTATTCTTAAGTGAACATTGTCAAGGGTACAATTAAGGGAGAGGGCAATTTCCATTCCATTTGAACAGATTTAGAATGCTGAATCTCGCGCTGCAGGGAGAGATGTGTTTTTCTAGAAAGAACTACCCAGCAGCAGGCGTGCCACCATGGCTCACGCTCCTTAACGCAGGCTCTGGAAGAAAGCTTTCTTACACGGCCAGCGGCTCACAGCGAGGAGAGGACGTTAAAGCAAGGGAGCACTGTGCAACGCGGTTTAGACGTTCCGGAACTCTGAAAGAACACTTTTGTCATGGTTCTCACAAAGGAACGTGCTGGTTCAGTATGAGAAGCAAGATCAAGTTGTCAGTGTCCAGCCTACGGGGTAATAGATCCAGCCTCCTAAGGGTTATCAGAAAGTGACACATAACTGCAGATCGTGTCCTCCCTTGAAAAGTACACAGTGTAATGAGACAGAGAAAAGTAGAATGGGCTTTTTCAACACAGTGAATTCTATATAGCAGTTAGGAAATGCATTGAGCTGCACGTAACAAAGATCCGAAACAAGAATTTTATTTTTCTCTCAATTCCAAAGGTGCGCAGGTCGACAGTGCAGAGCTGCTGTGGCAATGTCGGCTTTCTGTGTCTGAGCACAGGGCTTTCGATCCCAAGTTCCAATAGAGTCCAAGTCAGCATTGGACTCCAGCCATCGGTGTTAGAGAACAAAATAACGAGGACAGGGATGGCAGAGATTTGTGCCAATTTGCCACAAATCCCGTTCAGCAACTTCTGCTTGCATCTCACTGGCCAAATGTCTTCTCACGACCACATCCAGCTACAAAAAATGGGTAAAAAATCTAGTCTTTGACTTGGGGACATTCCTTCCCAAGTTAACATTTTGTTGCTTGGGGAAAAAAAAAGATAATGAATATTGACTGAGTAGACAAAATTGTAATAACAATAATAAAGTACATCCAGCAAACTCTGCCAAAATAAGAATGAGATAAGTACAAAATGCCATATTCATTCATTACCCATCCTTTCATTACCCCAGTCTTTCAAAAATACTTATAATAAAATATACACCAAGTATTATGCTAGAATGGAAATATAGGGATAAATCCCTCAAGGCATTATACAGTTCCTGAAATAAAGAAGTAAATAGATAATTACAATACAATGTGGAATCATCTATGATAAAGATAAGCACAGGTTCCTGAATTCATTCATTCATTCATTCATTCATTCATTCATTCATTTTGTTAGTCTACAAATATCTACTAATTGCCAAATGGTGCCAAGTCTTTACAGGTTCTGGTTATATTCAATAATTAAGACAGAGCTCTTGCTTTTGTAAATAATACAAGCTGAGGGACTAGAGTTGGTTTTTTTTTCCGCTTTTCTTCTTCTTCTTTCTTTTGAATCTTGATTCTTAGGTTTCACCCCAAACATGAAAACAGGAGAGAGAGAAAAAGCAGACTCTCTTGGCTGAACCCAGAGGCAGGTGATTTTTTAGCTCCCTAGGAAATTCTCATCAGTGGCCAAGATTGAGAACAGTAGTTCTAAACCAGGGGCACTTCTGCTACCAGGGACTTTTGAAGGGTCTGGGACATGTTTGGATGTCACAGCTGGAAGTAGGAGTGAGTGCCACCAGCTCTGACTGGTTACAAGCCAGGGATGCTGCTGACCTTCCTGCAATGCACAGGACGGGTGGCACTAAACAGAAGGCCGTGTGCCAAGCTGGAAGGCCACCCGCCTAGAGGGTTAAGCTGGCAGGTGTGCTCAGGTGAGAGCAGTGCCGGCAGCTGCTGGGCATTTATGAGCGGCACCTCCCAGGCAGGCCTCTAGGAGGAAGTAGGATCTGGTTGGCAGGAGTGGGCCAGGCCAAAGGCAGAGAGAAACACAGAGAAGAGCGTGGCAACAAGCCTAAAGGTGGACGAGGGCAGTGAATGCCATGCAGGAGAGCAAGGTGTTGTGAGGTCCAGGCAGTGTCGGGGTCAATGTGGGGATGGGGGCTTCGGAGGAGGACAGAGCAGCTAGAACTGACAGTGTCGCCATGCTTCCACCTGCAGTCCCAAGAGTCCCTTTGATTCACTGACGGTTGACTCAAAAGGATGAGGACATGGCCACATGCGCGCCAATGGACCTCCATTTGGGGTAGAGGCCAACGGGAGTCTCCTTTCAACAACTCCTGTGCCCATGTCTTTCTTCTTAAAAATAGTAATTTAAAGCTCATGGCACCCCATTTTCAAATACCCTTCTTCAGAATTTTCTGCCACTTTAAACATGACAGCTAGTAACAGTGTCACTGATAACAGAGCTGACATCTTTTGAGTACTTAGATGCGCTAAGCTCACTAGCTGCATAGTTTTATTTAATCCTCAAGAAAACCAAGGATGGTTAGGAAGGATAAACTCTAAGTTCAAATAGTTGATAGGTAATAAAGTCCAAATATGAACTGCACCTCAGGAGGTTTAGACAGTTAAAGATTGTGCTACATTGTCCCCCACTCTATAAAACATAGAAACATGGGATCACGTAACTACAACACAATTATAAAGGCGTTGAAAAATCAAAGTTGATCCTGTTTTCTTTAGAGTCAGCTCAAGGAATTTATAATTAGCTCCAGAGCAGAGAGATGGCTGCTCCCCTGCTACTCCTTCTCATAATTAAAATCAGCTCACATGAGTCCAAGAGATTGAGGCATTCTGCTCCGAGGAATCACATCCAGCCCTCCTTATTCTCATCAGAGGTATATGAACTGTATGTCTTTTCCTGCTGCCAGACTCAGATGCATTCTTATTTTCAGCCCAGTCCTAAGCTCACTTTCTTTAATTGGCTTATAGTAATTATATCAGACTTTTTTTTTATGCAATTGTGTTCTTAATCTGTTTTTATACCTGCTATCAGTTTCTTCACATAGCTAAAGCAATGCTGGGTTAATGGACCGACAAAGATTATTTTTGACAAGGTTCAGCTGACAGAAGTCTTATCAACAAGATAGAGCACCTTAGTTTATGTGAGATCATTTTTAAACAATATACTTTGTTTATGTGCCTTTTTATTTAAAATAGTTTATTTATCCTGAGTGTTTAAATTCAGAAATATGTATGAAATAGAGAATAAATTTGAGGTAATTATATTTTTATAACTTGAAGTGTGAAAATAATAAAAACTATTTTAATTGGCCCAGAAATCATTATTATGAGATTTTTTTTATCATGTGGCAGATGTTGATTTCACAAAAATTGAAACATTTGCCTGGTGTCAAAGACCTCATAATTTAGTGCTTAAGGATTCAAACGTGGAAAGAGATAATATTTTAATGAAAGTGAAAAGTACTACACCAGAGCACTGAATGGTGTGCTGCGGGGCCATAAAAAGGGAAGGAAGCTCCTTGACACAAACGAACAAATAAAAAGAAACAAAAACCTGAGAAGGCTTCAGAACAGAGGCAAAGTTTACATTAGATCTAAAATTACTGCGCTGGTGGATACATGACATTGTGCATTTGTCAAAAAATCTTAATGTATGCAAAATTTTAAAAAAATCTCTTAGGAAGGTAGGGATGCCAGCATGGAATGCAGAATGTGACCAAAAGTAACCTAATTTCACTACAGGTATTAGAAAAAACCTCACTGAAGGGTGTGGTAGAAAAGGTGCTGACTCAAGTAAATGCAAATAAATGAGTGCTGTCTGTAAAACTAAGTGCCAAGGAAGCTGTTCACAGCCCCATACTCTGATAAAGTTATTTCTCACGGAGGCACATGAGTTCCAGACACTATTCATAGAGATTATCACGTGGGACAACAAAAGGAAAGTGAAGCAAATAGGGAGTGTTTAACTTATGCTTTAGGTCATTTAAAATCCAGAATTTGGGATCCCAGGAGCTCAGCTTTAGAACCATGTCTTTGTTTGAGCAACTCAAAAAATAAGCAAGCAAACAAACAAAAAACAAAGGAGAAATGACAGGAAAAAAATTGGCTAAAGCACTGCAACCTTATAAAATATAAGCACTCTGTTTCTAGCTCTTCTGTTTATTTTTTAAATTTTTGTTAAAATAAATGTAATTCAAGAAAATCTAATTTATCATTCTAATATTTCATTTAGCAAAATTAGTCAAAACCATCAACATATAAATTATTTTGTTTGCACTACACTGGGATAGTGTATATATTGGGGGGTTTATATGCATTATGTCCTATTTTACAGCATGAAATGGAATAAGGATATATGCATATTGACTAGTGATATAAGCCACAAATCTGAATAAAATTTGTTTTAAACAATGGACGTATTTGGATTTTGAATATAAATGCATCTAAAGTGGTTTTAAAAGCTAATGTCATGAGTACATTTGTACTTTGTTAATATACAACACTAATGATGTTTGCAATTTTAAATGCATTAAACTATGGTTGTCTATTTCCCAGTGTACACATTCCAGGTTTGAAATTTAATTGAAGCTCAATAATGTACTATAGTTCTGCCTTCATTTTCAATTACTCATTTATGCAGATCTAATATGAAGGCAGATCAAAGTTGTATTTGAACATTACTTCTTGCCCTTGAAAGTAGAATTATACTGTATTTATGATAGGAAAAACTTTCTTAATGGAATAAGGTTTTGAAAAAAGATCTAGGTTTCTATTATTTAGATGTGAGCTTTGTGAAACTCTCATTCAAAATAAAAGGCATGCCCTCTTAGCAAATCAAAGAGCTAGATGGGATCTTAGAAATCATCCATTCCAACCCCTTCATTTTACCAAAAAGACAAAAGAAAAAGGGTTACAGATAAACTAAGCATCTTTCTAACACACTGATCCTATTAGTGACAGAATGATGGCTGTGATCACCGTCTCCAAAAATCCTAATAAGTAGGCTTACTGCACTTCTTCTATGTTGAGAAGAAGGGAAATAGAGCAAAGGGAAAGAGGAAAGCTTCAAAAATCTAATTGTTCATTTAAAAACTAAGCCAAGGGGGCTGGCTGTAGCCCAGTAGATAGGGCGCTGGTTCACCACATGGGAGGCCCCGGGTTCGGTTCCCAGGGCTTCTCCGAGCGGGCAGACCACCTTGAGCAGGCAAGCTGCCATGGGCGGGGCAGAGCTGCCACGGGCAGGGCAAAAGCCGCCACGGGCAGGGCAGAGCTGCCACGGGCAGGGCAAGTCGCCCACGAGCAGAGCAGAGCAGAGCCGCCCACGAGCGGGGCAAGGCTGCCACGCGGTGAGCTGACTCGGCGGGTCGCCACAACGGGGGGAGACAAAGCAGACACAGAAGAACGCAAAAATGAACACAGCA
>PVKH010008698.1:0-19325 GCA_004027955.1 Chaetophractus vellerosus | reverse complement strand
CTCTGCTATATTCTCTAAATGGCATTTGATGTGGTTGGAATGACAAGTGCCTTCTCAGCTACATAAGTGGCAGTGGTTTTAAGAAAGAGCCAAAAGACAACTGTCCATCATAACCAGGATAAGTGGCCCCAGGTGTAGAGCTATGTAAATTGATCCAAAAATGCACTTACTCCTTTCATTTGATTATTTTTTTCTTTTCATTCAGGTCCTCTATAAGGGCTAAAGTCTACATTGTAAAAAAAAAAAAAAAAAAAAGACACTTTAGCTCGTTCATCTTTAACCAACAAACTAATACAAAAATATAAGAATAGAAATTGGTGTTATTTCTTTCTTTTCTTTGGGCTCTATCCACTTTTTCTAGCCTTGGATTCCTTGTAATGCCTGTCATGACTACAGTGATCTGTGAAATAGAATGCCTAGATAGAGGGGGAAGTGGATCAATATTACTTTAACAGAGAGAGTACTTCATGAAGACACACAACTACATAATTAAACATAACAAACATTTCCCAAGGACAGATCTCTCTAACTCAACAAAATCAAAGCACATTCCCTTGTGCTCTACCTTGATGAGAACTTCGTAACTTTGGAGGGCTGTAAAGGGATTTAGAGGACAATTCTGATAGCTATTTATAGAAATTTGAAAGGCATCCAGCTCAGGCTTAAACCTGAACCTTAAACAAATATTCAGAGGAAATGGTATGGACAATAAAAACACTAAAGAATGTCATACTAAGGCAAACTGTTTACACTCAATCTTATCCTTTCATATGTTTTCCAGAATTCCTACAGTTGACATTCATTGCAATTTCCCTACAAAGTTAAGAAAAAAGGCTCTGTTCCATAATAAACCAAAATAGTTTGTTCTGATGATACTTTATGTAAAGATCACATTTCTAACTTTCATTTGAAGTTATTTGGGGCTATGAGACATAGATATATTGACTTTACAATGTGCATTTTTTAGTTGGGTTCCCTCGAAAGCAGATGCTAATGCAAAGATTTAGGCAGAAGTGTTATATTTGAGAGGTGATCTTAGGAAACACAGGAAAGGACTGGGCAAGTGATAAATAAAAAGGACAGGGAGCCTATAAAAGCTTTATTAATCAGATGGTTACTGATGTAGGAAACTGGTGCTCATTCCTGCTCTGGATCCCTTAAAAGATTTTCTGGAATTCTTTCACCAAGGGAAGAAGAAGCTGTGCTATATACCAACCAATTCCTGCCATTCAGTGGTTGGAACTCATTCTTTGTGTCATTGAATTCCTGCCAAGCATAGTTGCAGGGCCAAAGGGAAGCAGGAAGCTATAGACGTGCATAGAAACTGACTACCAGTGACTTCAGAGGTTGGAAGAGAGAGGAGCATCAAGAGCGTCAGCTATAATGCATATGGGAAACCCTAAAACAAGCGTGATCAGCACAAATGAGACAGTTATCTAGATGGGTTATATTTTAAGAAATTGTGAGTGCACTCAGCAGTAGCTATGAAAGAGGGTTATGAGCATTATTTTCCAATGTCCTTACCTCTATCCACTTAGAGATACTGCAAGTACTCACAATACTAATGAATAAAAATCCCTCCATAAGGAACATTCTCTTTAGCACTTTCTTCTTTACCTAGATATTAAAGGCAGATCATTGTTGTTCACTAAATACTACTGTCAAGCTGTCAAGCTCTTTTTACAAAGGCATTTCATTTTTAGATATATATGATTTCAGACTTAGGGGAAGTCTTCAAGTGATTTAATTCAGTCCGTACGAGTATAGGTGTCCAGATTTCCACTCTCTACCTTAGTTGTTTAAGAGGATCCTGAGCCATTGAATAGGGAGAACTACTTGTTCTTGAAGTCTAGATAGAATTAAGCTAAGCTTTAGGGCTCAGGCAGAGGTGATACCTACCGTGTGAGCAGTGAGACATATTGGAGCTGCACAAGGTCAGTTGGAATATGAAAAAAGCAGACTAAGAGGTTATGTGGAAATCTGGAGGACTGGTTGGTGAGATTATCAGATGTAAGAGGAATCTGAATTTCTTCAGAAAACATAGGATCATAAGCAGAATACTCTGTTTTAAATTTTGTGTTTATAATTATAATCATATTTTTTATTTTTACAATGAAGGTTGAAATACCTAGAGAACCCAATCTGTTTGTGTTTGTATGTATGTGTGTTCTGGTATAAATCAGTGGCCCAGCAATGTTCTAGTCCCATTTTCAGTCCTATGTATCTTGGAAGCTAGTATAATTACAGCAGCTTTCCAAGATTCTATTTCCTTATCTTTATTGAAAATATCAATCCCTGTTCTACTTACCTCACATTCTTGTTGCATGGGAAAAATAGGATGTTTACAAAAGCACTTGATGACCTATAACGGGCTTTGCAAATACAATAATTATTGTTTCTCAAATTAATTTTTGAGTAATTTATCGAATGATCTGGTAATGAGGAACAAAAATCCAATCAAACTAGCTCAAGACAAATGGGATGGCATTTTCCAAGTATAAGTTCATGGATTTCAAAGTCCAGGAGGTAATCAGAGCTAGGTCTCCTGTGAATAAGAACTAGATATCGAAACATTAAGGATTGAAACAATTCTTTTATTTCTCTAGGGTCAGATGATTTCTCTCACTGCTCCTGCTTTTTGTGAGTCTATCCCATTTGTCTCTCTCTTAACTGTTTTCCTCTGAGTCCTTTATTCTCCTTTATAATTTATCATGTCCAATCCCTCATACTTGCCACTGCACCTCAAACTTTGCTTTAAAAAAATAAAAAATCCTCAAGCCCTGTAACCCATCACTCTCTATTTATTTGTTTAAATTTCTGAGATAAGGATATGATTGAACTTGTTCTCTGTGATGAAGAAAGTTACACAAATCATGGGGTATCAGTCTGTACGTTGATTAGTTCTGCTTAAATCAGGGTCCCTCACTAGTCCAATAATCTGAGTTCAAATTGCTCTCTGCCTATTCCAAGGTGGCTACGGCAAGGAGCAAATTCTTTAGGAAGAGGTAGGGGAAAACAGGCAATTTATTAAACAGGAAAAAAACTTTGCTAGGTCAGCTTGTAACAGGGTAGCCAGTGGAGAGAATATGGGAGGACTGGATACTGGGTTCAGTAATTGAAAGAAGGAACCATTTTACCAACTTTAGGATTTTTATGACGTCTGTCACTGAGTATTATTTGGATTTAATATTTCATTATTCTTTTTCTATAACAATGATATAAGTAAATAACAGAAAGTAATATTAAAACCTTTGACTTTGAATTTTTAATGTACTATAGCATTTTCTTCATTTTTTAAAAAAGTTTAATAAGTTTTACTGATACATATTAATAACGCTTACAATCTATCCAATGTGTACAATCAATGGTATTTGGTATAAGCACATAGTAGTGCATTCATCATTTCAATCATCATCAGAGTATTTTCATTATTCCAATGTTAATAGTAATAATAAACCAAAAAACATACAAATAACTGTACCCATTAATATTCACCTCTCAATGTTTCTAAGCTTCCCTTGCAATATACAGCTGTTATTTCATTTCTATCTCTCTAATTTATTTTCTACATTTATGGTTTTCTTTTTTTAGTTTTTTTTCAATTTTATTGATACATATTAATAAAGCATAAATCCATCCAAAGAGTACAATCAATGGTATTTGATGTAATCATATGTTTGTGCATTCATCACCCCAGTCACTCCCACAGCACTTTCATTATTCCAATAATAATAATAAACAAAAAGACCGACAAAACTCATCACTTGCAAACTATACCTCACCTGACGTACACAGCTGCTATTCTTTTTCCTTCTCTCTAGAATATTCAAATTTATTTTTTGTAAAAACAGTCTTACATATGCAATATCCCCCATATTCGTGTTTTACATGAGGTTTTACTATCTTATACAGTCTCATGTTACAGTTTTTAGCTTTCCTTCTAATAATACACATGACCTAAGACTCTCCTTTTTCAGCCACTGTCCCACCCACGTAATAGCATTGTTAGTTACAAACACCATGATATGCCTTAGCCATTTCTATTCATTTCCAAAGATTTACAATCTTTTCAACAATTCTGCTCAGATTAACACAGCTTTCCATTCTCTACCCTCCTTCTATTTTCTGGTGACCTATATTCTAATTATTAACTCTAATTATTAACTATTATGGACTAAATAATTAGAATTAATAATTAACTATTATGGACTAAATAATTAGAATTAATAATTAATAGCACAATCATACAGAATGTGTCCTTTTGTGTCTGACTTGTTTCACATAATGTCCTCCAGGTT
Source organism: Chaetophractus vellerosus (assembly GCA_004027955.1). Taxonomy (NCBI): domain Eukaryota; kingdom Metazoa; phylum Chordata; class Mammalia; order Cingulata; family Chlamyphoridae; genus Chaetophractus; species Chaetophractus vellerosus. The sequence continues at coordinate 15,027 of PVKH010008698.1, read as the reverse complement.
CATCCACGTTGTCTTACGCTTCATGACTTCATTACTTCTTAGTATTGCAAAATATTCCATTGTGTGTATACATCACAATTTGTTTATCCATTCATCAGTTGATGGACACCTTGGTTGTTTCCAGCTTTTGGCAATCATGAATGACACTGCTATGAACATTGGTGTGCAGATGTCTTTCTGTGTCACTGTTCTCAGTTCTTCTGGGTATATACCTAGGAATGGTATTGCCAGCTCACATGGCAAGTTGATATTCAACTTTCTTAGGAACTGCTAAACAGTCCTCCACAGTGGCCGGACCATTCTAATTTCCTACCAATCAAATGAATAAGCATTCCTATCTCTCCACATCTTCTCCAGAAACTTGTAGTTTTCTGACTTTTTAATAGTGGCCATTCTAATGTGTGTTAAATGATATCTCATTGTAGTTTTTATTTGTGTTTTCCTAATTGCTAGCAATGTTGAACATTTTTTTCATGTGTTTCTTCACCCTTTGTATTTCTTCTTTGGACAATTTTCTTTTCAAGTCTTTTGCCCATTTTTTAATTGGGTAGTTTGTCTTTGTATTGTTGAGCTATATGATGTCTTTGTATATCATAGATATTAAACCCTTATCAGATATGTGATTGCCAAATATTTTCTCTCATTCAGTTGGCTGCCTTTTCACTCTTTTGACAAAGTTCTTTGAGGTACAAAAGTGTTTAATTTTGAGGAGGTCCCATTTACCTATTTTTTTCTTTTGTTGATTGTGCTTTGGGTGTAAGGTTTAAGTAACTATCTCCTACCATAAGATCTTGAAGATGTTTTTCTACATTTTCTTCTAGGAGTTTTATGATTGTCGCTTTTATATTTAGGTCCTTGATTCATTTTGAGTTAATTTTTGTGGAAGGTGTGAGATGGGAGCCTTCTTTCTTTCTTTTGGATATGGATATCCAGTTCTCCCAGGACCATCTGTTGAATAGACTGTTCTGGCCCAGCTGGGAGAGCTTGACCGCCTTGTCAAAAATCATTTGAGTGTATATGTGAGGTTCTCTTTCTGAGTTCTTGATTCGATTCCCTTTGTCAAAGTGTCTGTCTTTATGCCAATATCGTGCTGTTTTTACCACCGAAGCTAGGTAATATGTTCCTATATTGCATTGAATCTGTAAATCAATTTGGGGAGAATTGACATCTTAATGATATTTAGTCTTCCAATCCATGAACATGGAATGTCCTTCCATTCATTTAAGTCTTCAGTTTCTTTTAGGAATGTTTTGTAGTTTTCTAAATACATGTCCTTTATGTCCTTGGCTAAATTTATTCCTAAACATTTGATTGTTTTAGTTGCTATTGTGAGTGATAATTTTTTTCTGATTTCCTCCTTGGATTGCACATCAGTAGTGTATAGAAATGCTATTGATTTTTGCATATCAATCTTGTATCCCGCCTGTGTTAGTCAGCCAAAAGGGTGCTGATGCAAAGTACCAGAGCTCTGTTGGCTTTTATAAAGGTTATTTATTTGGGGTGGAAGCTAACAGTTATAAGACCCTAAAGTTACTTACTCACCAAACTCTGTTGCCACGTGTTGAGCAAGTTGGCCGGTGATGTATGTGAGGGCTCAGCCTTCCTGTTTTCTTTTAGGCTCCATGGACCCAGCTTCTTCCTATCTCAGCTGTAGGCAGGCATAAGCCTCATCTTTCTCCTCAGGGCTTGATTCTTTCCAGGATCAGCTAATCTGTTCTATCCACAAGGTCAGCTGTAGACTATCAGGCTCATCTCACTTCCTGGGGCCGTGTCTATGGAGCACTCTTTCTTCCTGCTTATCTGCTTCTGTGTTCTCCTTTTCCATGTATTTACTTCCATGTGAGCATCGGTTTTATCACCAAGGGGGCTGTGACTTGACACTGAGTCACACTCTAATAACATGGTTGGATCGAGCCCTTATCTTAACATAATTTAATCAGACTTCTGAGCTGTATCTAATACAATCAAAGGGTAATCACACCAGAGGAACAACCAGTTTACAAACATAATCTATATTTCTTTTTGGAATTCATAAATAATATCGATCTACTACACTATTGCTTGGCTGAACTTGTCTATTAGTTCTAGTGGCTTTGTTGTGGTTTTTTCAGTAGATTCTAAATATAGAATAATTCTATCTATCTATCTATCTATCTATCTATCTGTAGAAAATCATCAGTGAATAGTGAAAATTTTACTTCTTCCTTTTCTATTTGGGTGCCTTTTATTTCTTTATCTAGCCAATTTCTCTAGCTAGAACTTCTAGAGCAATATTGAAAACAATGGTGACATCCTTGTCTTGTTCCTGATCTCAGCAGGAAAGCTTTTAGTCTTTCACCATAGAATACAATGCTAGCTGCAAGTGTTTCATATACCCACTTTACCATATTGAGAAAGCTTCCTTCTCTTCCATTTTTTGGAGTGCTTTGTTTTTATCAAGAAAGTGTGCTGTACTTTGTCAAATGCCTTTTCTGTATCCATTGAGAGGATCAGGTGATTTTTCTTCTTCTATTTATCAATGTGGTTTATTACACTAATTGATTTTCTTGTGTTGAATCACCCTTGAATAACTTGTATAAAACCTACTTGATTGTCGTGTATAATTATTTTAATGTGCTTTTGCATTCTGTTTGCAAGTATTTTATTGAGGTTTTTTACATCTATATTCGTTAGAGATATTGGTCTGTGATTTTCTTTTTTCATAGTATCTTTATCTGGTTTTGGTATTAGGGTTATGTTGGCTTCATAGAATGAGTTTGGTAGCATTCTTCCTGTTTTTTTGGAAGAGCTTGAGCAAGATTGGTATTAGATCATTTTTGAATGATTAGCAAAATTCACCCGTGAAGTTGTCTGATCCCAGGCTACTCATCTTTGGTAGGTTTTTGATGACTGTTTCAAACTCTTTATTTGTGATTTATTTGTCGAGGTCTTCTAATTCTTCTAAAGTCAGTGTAGGTGGTTTGTGTTTCTAGGAATCTGTCCATTTCCTCAACATTGCCTGTTTGATTTTTGGCATACAGTTGATCATATTATCCTCCTATGATTACTCCTATTTCTGCGGGGTTGGTGATAATGTCCCCACACTGATTTCTGATTTTATTTATTTTCATTTTCTCTCTTTCTTTCCTTGTCAGCCTAGCTAAGGGTTTGTTGGTTTTGTTGATCTCCTCAAAGAACCAACTTTTGGTTTTGTTGATTCTCTCTATTGCTTTTTTTGTTGTTGTTGCTCTTGATTTAATTTATTTCTGCTCTGATCTTTACTATTTCTTTCTTTTAGATTGGTTTGGGATTAGTTTGCTGTTCTTTTTCTAGCTATTCCAGGTGTGCAGTTACATCTTCAACTTTAGCTCTTTCTTCTTTTTAGTGTAAGCATTGAGGGCTATAAATTTCCCTCTCAGCACTGCCTTTGAGGTGTCCCATAGGTTTTGATATGTTGTGCTCTGATTTTCATTCATCTCAAGATATTTGCTGAATTCTCTTGCAATTTCTTCTTTGACCTACTGATTATTTAAGAATGTGTTATTTAATCCCCATATATTCATGAACTTTCCCTTTTTCCACCTATTATTGATTTCCAGCTTTATTTCATCATGATCAGAAAAAGAATTTGTACAATATCAATCTTCTTAAATGTGTTCAAATTTGTCTTGTGACCCAACATATGGTCTACCTTGGAGAAGGACCCATAAGCACTTGAAAAGAATGTATATCCTGTTGTTTTGGGTGCAATGCTCTATAGATGTCTCTTAGGACTAGTTCTTTTATCATATTATCCAGGCTCTCTGTTTATTAATCCTCTGTACATATATTCTATCCAATACTAAGAATGGTGTATTGAAGTCTCCAACTATTATTTCTCCCTTCAGTTTTGCCAGTTTCTGCTTTTTGTAACTCAGATTGGGTTCATAAATATTTACTATAGACATTTCTTCTTGATGAATTGGCCCTTTTATTAATATATAATGACCTTCTTCATTCCTTATAACGGTTTTGCATTTGAAATATATTTTATCTGATATTAGTATTGCTACTCCAGCACTACTTTGGTTACTATTTGCATGGATTATCTTTTTCCAACCTTTCACTTTTAACCTGGTTGAGTCTTTACATCTGAGGTGGGTCTTTTGTAGGCAACATATAGATGGCACATATTTCTTTTTTTATCCATTCTATCAGACTATGTCTTTTGATTGGGGAGTTCAATCCATTAACATTCAGTGTTCATACTGTAAAGGCATTACTTACTTCATCCATTTTGTCCTTCAGCTCTGTTGTCATATAGTTCTATTGCCTATCTTCTTCTTCTTTAGTTTACCCTTCTTAATAATCTTCATTTCTAAAATTTCTCCAAATCTCTTGCCTGTGTTTTTCCTTTCAGACTGCAGCAGTATCTCTTGTAAATCTGGTCTTTTGGTAACATATCCTATCCATTTTTATTGTCTGTGAAGACTTTGAAATCACTCTCAATTTTGAAGGACAGCTTTGCTGGATACAGACTTCTTGGCTGACAGGTTTTCTCTTTCAGTACCTTAAATACATCATACCACTTTCTTCTCACCTCCATGGTTTCTGATGAGAGGTGGGCACTTAATCTTATTAAGTTTTCCTTGTATGTGATGCTTTGCTTTTCTCTTACTCCTTTTAGAATCCTCTCTTTATCTCTGATATTTGTCATTCTGAATAGTATATGTCTCTGTGTATGTCTATTCAGATTCATTATGCTTGGGGCACATTGTCCTTCATGCATATTGATATGTATGTCCTTCATAAGGGTTGAGAAGTTTTCTGTCATTATTTACTCAACTATTCTTTCTGCCCCATTCTCTTCTCCTTCTGGGACACCCAACATGCAAATATTTGTGTGTTTCTCATTATCATTCAATTCTCTGAGACCCTCTTCCAATTTTTCCATTCTCTTCACTTTCTGTTCTCCTGTCTTTTCCAGTTCAGATGTTCTATGTTCGAAATCATTAACTCTATCTCATGCAATTCAAATCTGTTACTTTCATTTGCAGGCTTTCAAAGTGTTCTTTATGCTCACCCAGTGTCTTCTTAATATCCATTGTCACTTTATTGATATTTTCTTTCAATTCCTTAAATTGATTTAAGAGAGTTGTGTGATTATCATTGATTAATTGTCTTAAATCCTGTACCTCTTTAGGATATTTGGTTTGTTCTTTTGGTTGGGCCATTTCTTTCTATTTCCTAGAATGGCTTGTAATTTTTGCTGATGTCTAGGAATCTGAATATGTTGGTGAATTTACTCTGATGGCCAATTTCTCTCTCTCACCTATTGTTTTATTTCCCCATAGCCACTCTTTGATATTTGGTTCAACTTATTCTAAGTCTTTAAAATTACCTGGCTTAAGTTTTCAAAATCAGGCTAAGAACCCACTACTGGGACACAGACTTTCTCTCAGGAGTTGGATACAGAGAGTGCTGAGAACAGTGTTTGGCCATGCAATTTCCAGACCAGACAATAGATAGTTCTTGTCAGTACACCTTTCCACAGAGGTGTTTCAATCTGGGCTTTCCTATGTTCTTGTGTTGAATCTCTAGATCAGAGATTCAAAGCCAGCTCTGCTGGCTGAATTCACTGAAGAAAAGCACCTTGACCTCCCCTACCTTTTCCCTTGAAACAACTGACAGGAAGGCAGATGTCTGTTCCCCTTTCAGTCAGCTGCAGTGAGCAGATTAATATTTTGGGAAGCGAACCCTTCCTGGCTGCCATGGGGACTTGGTAACTAATAATTGTCATTTCAGTTTCTTAGTCTCTCTGTCCCTCACCCTCCTGGGAGTTGTGTAGCACTGTCCTGGTCCCTTGGACAGCTTTTTGTTCTTTTTCTGTTTTTTTGTTGTTGTTGTTTGTTTTTTAGAGTATTCAGCTCTGCCTCTCAGCCCATCACCACCTTCCCACAATCCTCTATAGGATTTTTATGTGAAGCAAATTTGCCTTCCTAATTATTCTGTGTTAAAATTCCTTGGGCCGACATATTAAACTTTGGTGGGGTTAAAGAACCGTATGTTTTCTGAGTGGAACTTGCCAACATTTACACAAGTAACAGGTCATTTACAATGCCCCTAAGTGACTGTTGATGAAAAGATGCTGAAAAAAACAGAAACTATTTCATCTTTTTAAAAAGCATTCAACATCAGGATTCTTAAAAGTTTTTATTTCCACTTCTAGTCTTTCACAACATCCTTACCTTCCTTGTCCCTGAATCACTTTGACCGAAGAGAATTTGCCCCTTATTGCTTTGCACATCTAAGTTGAGACCAAGTCCCATTGATTACTTTAGGTTGATAAATGACACAAATGTTAGTTATCCTTTCTGTCTCTGTGTGCTAAGCCAGATGCATTATGTCATTGTACAAAACTGCATATGAAATCAATAAACTTGAGGAAAATGGCTATAAAACCACAATTCTTTAAGTCAAGGGAAAGTAAATTGCTCATGCTTCCTGATGGTTTAGGATTTGTTGCCTGTTTCCATAAGAGAGATTTTCTTTCCAATAACTTCAGGCTCAGGAATTATAGTTAGTCACCGTAAGCCTCAAAGTATGATGCATTAATCTTTATATATGTTCCTTTCCATTGCATCTTACTTTATTTATGGAAATCATTTTGCTAGAGTAATACCATAAGCAACACAACTTGTTTTCATGAGGAATTTAAGTTTTAAAATATAGGTCAAAATAAAACTACTAGTGATGAAATACCATTTGAAAAATATCCTGAAGAAATTACTATTCATTGGTTTTGATAAATGTTTCCCAGATTTTCTTAGAGGTTGGAAGTTGGGCAATATTTATGAATCATCACTTAACACTCTAGTGATTTTTTTGAAATATAACATTTTGGATCATCACTTCTTCTGTTCTAATCCCAGACTCACCTAATGGTTTATATCTTGTACCTTTATTCTTCATAAAGAATTTATCATAATGCAAAGAATATTAATATGATAGTAAAAGATTTTCAAAACACTATCTTTTCCAAAATCTTCAAAAGAAGAAAAGCTATATCTTCTTGGATTTGTAATTATAAAAACGTTATCCATACAAATGTGAATTTAATTTATTAAAATCTCAAATGTTAAAACTCATAAAGCAATAAATATTTTGCTCCATTTTTTATTAGTGTTACTAATTCACCCCCAGTTTCCATAAATATCATTTTGCTAAAATGTCCACTACTACAACCACCTCAGATTATGGATGTAGCAAAAGAATTTTAATTAAACATTCTGAGTAAATTTTGTGAGTGAAAAATAGAATCCATATTATCCTAAGTCCCAATTCATGAAACTTTTCTGCCATATGGCAGAGCTCTCACCTGATATTCCATCTTATTACTGAAAATTAAACAGCATATTACATTAAAAGTGATTCTAATTATGTAATTGCAATTAAATGTATTCACAATTATTTATTAATTTTTAAAGATGAATTCACAACTTTTGAAAGCAAGTTACTAGGAGATTCAGGAGTCCAGAGACCTCTGCTTTCAGGAAAATTCCTAGTCATTAATTAGTATGAAAATAACACTCTTCAACATTACCAATTCTCTTAGTATTTAATGGCCTTCAGATATATATATCAATAGATAGATAGATAGATAGATAGATAGATAGATAGATAGATAGATAATAGCTAACTTATTAAGAGTTTACTAAATAAATTCTGGGCATGTTCTAAGTTTCTCATAAGCATCTTTTTGTTTAAACTTCAGAATAATTCTATATGGTAAGTATAGATATTGTCCCCATTTTACAGATGAAGAAAAAAGGGCACAATATTTAGTTTCTCACTCAAGGTTATTTGTGATAGTTTGAGGCTTTTCCGGGCCCTGGAAAAGATCATGTCCTTAGAGCTAATCCATTCCTTTTGGTGTAAACCTATTGTATGTGGGACCTTCCTTTTGATTAGATTGCATCAGTAAGGTATGGCCCAGGGTAGGTCTTAATCCTCATACTGGAGCCCTTTATAAAGGGGATAAATATGGAGAGACCTCACTGCAAAGACACACAGAAACACAAGAACTCACAGAGAAACCCTCAGAAGTTGAAAGAGAAAAGCCACAGTAGCATAGAGAAAAAGCCATGAGAGCAGAGAACTGAAATCCATCGAACTCAGGATAGAGGAAGCTAGAAGCTAAAAGAAATGAAACCAGGAAGAGAAGGGAAAGACCAGCTGATGCCTTAATGTGCTAGTCTTCTGGGAGAAAACATCACCTGATGATGCCTTGGTTTGGATACTTTCATGGTCTCAGTACTGTAAGATTGCAACCTAATATATCTCCATTGTAAAAGCCACCCCATTTCTGGTATATTGCTTTCATCTGCTTTTAGCAAACTAAAACAGTTATGATGTTAGTGAGTGGAGAATGCAGAATTTAAAGTAAGTTTGTTTGACTTTCAAAGTCTATGCTTAATCCACATACCTTTATCTAGTCAAGGCAAGCACTAGCAAGGGTTTATAAAGCCTTTAATTTTAGGTATTTATTGTGTGTATGCATAAAATTATAGTCCCTGCTACCATGTTATATTTGATATTCTGAGAGGAAATTTTGTGTCCAGAATATTTGGGTGTACCCAATCTAAAATCTGAGGAAAGTAGGAGGAAAGAGCCCAAATTCAATCTAGAGCATTATAGACAGTCTACTCCAGCTATGGTGCTTATTCTCTGTTCTCCCATGTCCATTTCTATCATTCTGTGCCCTTCTCTATGCCCCAAGATCCCATGGAGGCCTTGCCCCATGGATTCTATTTGGAATTGTTAAATGGGAGACAACAGCTGGAGATGACAGTCTTTTTTATTAAACTCTCTTCAATTATCCATGTGAATGTGAATCCTGTGTCTTCCCTGATTAATATATAAACCTTGAGAATAAACTGGGAAATTTCTTCCTAGTGAGTGATTATTTGTTTTAGCTCATAGTCATATTGCAAAGAAAAAAGAAATGCAAATTCTGTCTGGACAGGGCAAAAGAGTATTGTGAGGGAGTCAGAAAATAAATCACCAATTTCACAGAGTCAAAAATGCTTAAATCTGATTCTGGTTAGCATCTGAAACAAAGAGATCCACAGCATCCACTACAAGGCTTAATGGTGGGTTTTCTAGGAAGTGGGAATTCTGTTTGAGTAAAGGATATCAATGGTGTAGATCAAGGTCTGTATCCCAGATGTTTTGAGAAGTTCTATAGGGATTAGGTGAGATGCCTGTGCTCAATGTGTATATTGACTTGAGGCTCTATTCACCACAGTCATAAAGGTTATAGGAGTATACCTTCATATCACTTCGGGGAAATGTGTTCTCAATATGCCATCAAGTCTAATTTCATTGACCCAAGACATGGGAGTGGATGAATCTGCCAGGCAAAAATTATTTTTGATAACAACAGGGCAGGTCATGTAAGGAATCTTGTCAAGAGGTAAGCCATGTCAGCTGAATGAAGAGAACCAAGAAGTATTTCTTTGTGGCTGAGCCTATACTTAATGAGATTTCACAATTTTAACAATAAGCTGGATGACAGAATGATGATGACATTGAACTAAGGAGTGTGACGTCACATCAAAAGAAAACAGTAGTGCCCCAAATGACCCCAGAAACACATTCCACAACAACATAATGGAATTCATTAAGTAAGGTTCAAAACAATATACTTGAACAAAAGATAATTAAACTTCACAAATTCAATATGAAGAAAACTTTGTTGTGAATAAAGCAGAAAAATAGTGATCAGAATCATTCAGAAAATGGTGTTTTAAATATATCCAATACATGACATTAGCTGATGTAATATCTTAAATGAATTCTAAATTACAGCATCATAAAAATATAGTTTGTAAATTATGAATACAGTAGCGAGGGTGGTATCTTCTGTTCAGGTGTTTGCAAAAGATTCATATACTAAACCTTGATAAAATGCTGTTGTTTCAATAATCCATCATTACAGAACCATCCCAAAACTCTGTGACTTAAACAAACCACCACTCATCTGTTCATAATTCTGTGAGTTTGCAAATGAGGTCGAGTTCAGCTGGTGGTTTTTCAGCTAGTCTCATATGAGCCATGCATTCAGTTGCAGTAACTTGGTAGCTTAACCAAGGCCAGTTGGTTGAACACATTCCACAGTGGGTTCTTCTTTGAGTTGGTTACCCTCCCCAGGGGTCTTTCCCCCTCAGGGAGCCTATCTCATATTTCTTTACATGATGACAGTGTTCTAAGAGGGTAACAGCAAGAGCTGCATATTCTCTTGGGACCTGGAACCAGACATTGCACAGCATCAATGCCACCACATTCTATCGGCCACTGAAAATCTCCAGGCCGGCCCAGATTTAAGAAGAGGAGAAAGAGACTCCACCTCTTGATGGAAGAAATGGTAATCACATTCCAAAGAAGCATGTGTATTTTAGGAAGAATTATCTGTAGCCATCTTTTGCAATCTCCCACATCAAATATATCATTAGTTAATGCATAATTAAATAGGATTTTAAAAATTTAAACACATTTATTCTAAACAATAATACAAACATTTTTCACAACCTTTTAAATATTGACCTCCATTGACACTTCTAATAATTCTTCAGATAGTTTGTTCCATTGTTGGACAACTCTAGTTATAAGAAAGGATTTTTAAATTAAGCCAAAATTTGTTTCATTCCAACCTCGACCCAGTGAATCTGGATTTTTGTATTCTTTAGTAAATCCTTTCATATAAGGGAATGCCACTGTCATGTCTCCCGGTAGTTTTCAGATAACAGCTTTTGAATCTCTGTTTCCAATCTAAGCATTCCGAGTTTTTTTTTTTTAATAATTTTTTTTTTATTTTTAAAGAAGCTTTAGATTGCATAAATGCTACATAAAAAATATAAGGGATTTATTTAATAAAGTATAAGTCATTTTACTGACACCCAGTCATAGGATGGCATTTTTAGGTTCTCTGAACATGTGTCCCCAAAGGAGGACTTATTCTGTCTCTTCTGTCTCCAAATATGCAAAGCTAATACAAAATCCTTTGTTTTCTAGTTAAATGGAAAGAATTACAACTAAAGGCTTTAAATTAAATAAGAGCACAAATACAGGTTAATTAAAATTAGCTAAGTTTATCATATTTTATTTATTTCATATGAAATATTTCAAAGAACTTAGTGAGTACTGATGTTTATAAAAGGTGATCTGTAGTTGAGATCTATTCTAATATTTGATTATGCATTGCACTTACGGGCTATAATTTAATGACTTCCAACTAGTTACCATGTTCTATGGCCCCAAAAAACAGCATCTCTTGCTTGTAAAATCATTTCTCCTTCTCCATTCTTTGTATGACAGTCACTGGAGCCAGAGGCTAACATTGGAAGATGTTCTTTCAACAGCAACATCTGTTTGCATTATAAAATTAGCCATGCTTTAGTGGATTTTTGCTTTCAGTTAAACTTTGTGAAGAAATGAGATGCATATGCAGCACTTGTTAAAGGATATATCTTCATCATGCAGAAAGAAATGTCAGAATATTTATATGCATGGGGTTAAATAAAATCAGAGAGCTATTGTATTAGTCTGCCAAAGGGGTGCTGATACAAAGAACCACAAATCTGTTGACTTTTATAAAGGGTATTTATTGGGGGTAAAATTTACAGTTTCAAGGCCTTAAACAGTCTAACTCAAGTTTGCTTTCTCACCAAAGTCAGCTGCCACGTGTAGAAGCAAGATGACCGGCATAGGGCTTGTCAGGTCTTCCTCTCTTTCCTGACATAGGACTCTTTTCTTTTGGGGCTTTGTGTATTTTCTCTTCCCGGGGACAGCTGAAAATTATCAGGTGAATTGCTCATCTTATCTCCTAGGCCCCCAGGATCAAAAATTACAGAGCAGTCTTTCTTCCCATGCATCTTCTTGAGTGAGTATCCAATTATATCAGCCCACCAAGGGGGCTGGAACTCAACCTCAGTCATACCTTACTGACTTGGTTAAATCAAACCCCTAATCTTAACAGGTAATTTAATCAAGGACCCCTCAACTGACTTCAATATAATCAAAGGGTATCATACCCAGAATAGATTAGTTTGCAAACATAATCTTTCTCTTTCTGAGATTCATAAATAACCTCAAACTGTCACAGTCATTGAAATATTTATTTCCATGAATGTTATACATTGTTAAGAAGTAAATAAATTTATAAAACATTCTTCTTGCTGCAAACAGAACCTATGTGAATAAAATGCGAATTATAAATATTGTTCATGTTATTACTACATTTATCACAGAGGGCTGACAACCAACATGTAGTCCACATCCTTGAAAACTAGCACCTTCTAGTTTCTGTTCTATCTCTACTAGGGGAAAGGTTAGCTCTATGGGTGTTCTTGGTATGAGAGGACTGGGCTTATATGGAAACTTTGGTTGTCAAGTTTAGTTCCACTTCACCAATGGGGGAAAGGTGGAGAGCCTCTGGTAGAGCTTTTAGGGTCACTAAGCAAAGGAAAAATATCACTTTATGACTGATGTTAACCTTTAGTGTTACTGAGAGGCTTCTAAGAAACAGAGACTAAGCTAAACACTTAGTGTGGCTCTTGATTTAGTGATTCTGTTCAGGATACCACAGATGTTAAAGGTTTGAGGCAGATTTAGGGTCTATTTTATACATAACACAATACCTATTAATTCACTTATCTGGATAGTCCATTTAGAATAATTTTTCCATAAATAATCCAAATATTTGCCTAGATTATCCAGTCTTTATAAATTTAAAGTTGATGAATTTCCAATTATAATCATAATTTTTATTGGAGTTTATGTGGAAAACCAAAACAAGATTATTTTGTCATATTTTCCATATTTTAGAGGTCAGAAAATGAATAGTCAAATGATATGGAGTTAGCAACTCACTGCTAAATTTCTTAATCAAGTTTCTCATATTTACCTCCTGTATTTTTATATATAAATTAAAGCAGTTGTGCACAACTTGCTTTCCTTAGGATTAATTATGTGACTATTATGCATTTAATTACCTAAGAAACACATATTCCTATGGACAAGAAACTTTCTCAACACAAATGAGAAAATAATGAGAAAGCATTCTGTGTTTTATCAATTTATTAAGCTAAATCTTGGAAAGTTATGTGCCTAAGACCTGATGCCAACTCAAAATTTATTAACCACAATTTTATCATTACTTGGTACTAGTATGTTTTATATTTGTGACTTTAAAAGTAGGCACAATTTTCTTAGTGGAAGTTATTCTTTCATATGAATTTAATTTTATACATAGCTACTCCTCATCTCATTTATGCATGAGATTTCTGAATGTATTGACTTTTTCTTTCCTCTCTATTGGTATGAAAAACTTAAGAGATGAATAAGTTGGAAGGAGTAATAAGGGGGGAACCCCTTAGTCATGTGACTTCTAAAGAGGAATTTTACTTTTCTAGAATAGAAAGTAGACAGTAAGGACTAAAAATAAAATATGTATATTAAAAACATAAAGTGAGCTGCCATCATCAACTCACTGGCTTGTATTAGTTAGACCTTCAGTTTCTAAGGTGTTTTATGAGAAAAAAAATATTTCTCAAGTAATCTTTATAAACAAATAAAAAATTTTAAAAGTTATTATGACTGAATTAATTTTGGAAATGAGTGCATATTACGTCCCCCATTAGAGACTCAAGCATAAACTACCACATTAGAGGCTCTGTAAAGTCTTGCCAAAATAAACCCATCTTACTTTAACTCAGCATTTTCCAAACATTTTAACATCATGGAACAGCTTTTTCTCATATTACTATTAATATTCTGAGGCAAAAATCTTTCTTTGGACACTTGGGAAGTGATCAGAAACAATAAAAATATCTTAATGTCCAAATACTTAACAGCTGCTGTTCTATGATAAAGTTTTGCAGATTCTGATTATTTAGAAGCAAATTAATTTTAAAGTTGGTGAAATTTCATCCCTGGAGTACAAAAATATTGATCAAACTTATTATGTCTGCAGAGCAAGCCAAGAGAACAATTTCAAAGAGGGCAATCCAGTGAGATGCTTGAATTCATTTAAACCAACAAACTGTTTTAGGAAAAGGAGCATTTTGCAAAACATGTCAAAGATATCATCGTTGCTTAACAGATTGATTCCGGGAAAATTATATATATGTATATATATATTTGGAAATTTGGACCATATACTTTAAAAATTCACAAAATACGTATGATACAGGCTTCCCTAAAATATCAGTGGCTTTTCCTGAGGCACTCTGAAGGAGCTGTTGGTAAATATAAGAATTAAAGACACACTAACAGTTGAACTTCATTCCATTCCAGGAATCTATTTAATTCAATTCAATTAACATTCATTGAGGGCCTACAACATGCCATTCACTATGCTAGGCTTTATATAATTTGTCCTGCTGCTTGACTTTAGATCAGTTCATGTCATTCTAACATCAGCGTTAGGAAGTAGTTATACTTAGTACAGATAAGAATGTTAAGGTGCATAGAAAGTCATTGACTTGTGGAAATCTTCATAGTTGGCAAATTGTAGAGTCAAACCATTGACCCAGGTCTTCTTGCAGCACCTTTGGGTTTCTGTCCACTTGACTGCAGTATTCTCACAATAGTTTTAATCCTAGGAGAGTTTGTGGGGCGTTGTTGTTAAGAATACATGCTAGGAGCCAGCTGTAGCCCAGTGGAGAGGGCGCCGGTACACCACATGGAAGGCCCTGGGTTCGGTTCCTGGGAGCCTCTCCAAGTGGGGCAGACTGCCTTGAGGGGGCAAGCCACCATGGGCAGGGCAAAAAGCCTCCATGGGCAGGGCAAAGCTGCCACAGGCAAGGCAAGTCGCCCACAAGCAGAACGGAGCAGCCCGCAAGCAGAGCAGAGCCACCCGCCAGCGGGGCAAGCTGCCCGCGAGTGGGCAAGGCCACCGCTCACCGGTGAGCTGACTTGGCGTGTCCCCACAGCGGGGGGAGACAAAAGCAGGCACAAAAGAACGCGAAAATGAACACAGCAAGAACAAGCAGAAAGGGGCGGGGGGGG
>PVKH010008697.1:7173-19404 GCA_004027955.1 Chaetophractus vellerosus | reverse complement strand
TTCGCGGGCGGCTTGCCCTGCCCGTGGTGGCTTTGCCCTGCCCATGGCAACTTTTTGCCCTGCCCACGGCGGCTCTGCCCCACCCATGGCGGCTTTGCCCTCCCAAGGCGGTCTGCCCACTTTGGAAAGGTCCTCAGGAACCGAACCCAGGGCCTCCCATGTGGTGAACCGGCACCCTATCCACTGGGCTACAGCCAGCCCCTCTAATCTATTTTTGTAGTATGATAATCTCATCCTCCCCACCCTCTCTTAGAAAAGATCAATAAAATTATTCTACTTATGTTAAATCAATCATCTATGTCAGAGATAAAGCAAGCCAAACCAAGCCAAACCAAAACAAAACAAAACAAAAGAATTACAGCACTGGACCAATTCTTTAAAGCATAGAAGTATAAGTCCACTTTGAGCTTCAGAATCAAATTTAATCTGGATACTTACATAGTATTAACTCAAATATTCCACCATTTTTCTGTTTTTCCCCCTGTCAATGAAAACTTCAAATGAAAGTCAAATGCCCTGGGGTAAAAATATAAAATGAAACAAACAAGGAAGTCCCTATATCCCACATTTCAAACAGTGAGGAGGGGGCTACAGCCAAACTATTGAAAAATTATGTTCTCATCGCTGGGTTGTAATGAAATTAAGGTTTACATCTGCAATCTGAAAAGAGAAAAGAAAATTCTGATGCAAGGTCTTTCTTTTATCTTCACCAATGAAGAGTGAAAATACTATAACATTAACATTAAAACAGAACTTCCAATAATTCTGCCATTTACAGGACAGAAAAAGTCTGAGTATGTCTCTGAGAAGCACTAGCATTCACATTAAAATGATTTAGAAATGGGAATTCTCATTTGGAGCATAAATCTAAACAGATGACAATAAAGATGCTTTACTCTGAAGTCACTATCAGAGCCTATTCCTTAGGACATAATGGCTCTACTGGAAATTTCCAGAAAGCCATATATACTTTGCAGACTCTTCTATTCAGGGAAAACAACACTTAGCTAAATCCACTGCATCACTTAAGAGATCTCAGTATTATGCTTAAAAGTTCAGTATATGTGAAACCTTTTGAAGGTTAGGATTAGAAAAGAGTCCTTGCATGTAAATCCTGCCATTTCACACTTATGCCAGGAAGTGAGTTTTCTCCATCAGTATTCATGGAAGCAGTATTATGGGGAAGAAAAAAAAATCACTAATTAGAGAGCTAAACAATTTGGATTTAGATCTGGCTCCACTATTATTTGCTGTGTGGCCTTGGAAAAGTCATGTCGTTTTCTTGAGTCTGGGTTTCCAAATCTAAAGAAAAAAAGAAAGAAAGAATACCTATCCTATAGGACTGTAATAGAAACTAAATAAGAGCACATCTGCAAGCATCCAGCACTGTGTCTGGCATGAAACAGGCTTGTAATAAATGTTGCCCTTTCTAATCTATTACATACATACTGTCCCCTGACATTTCATAACTAGTTCTGCTAGGCACTTTCACTATTAGCTCTGTTTTCTTTAAAACAGTCACTTGGTTCTCAATAGTGACAAACAGTCATGTGAAAGACTCCTGGGGCCTGACACTGTCCCAGAGAAACAAAAAGGTTCTCACATTGGGGAACAGCACCAACTGCTTCAGGCCAGAACAAGCCCCAAACAGTAAATCCCTTCCTGCATGCTTTCACAGTGTTACTTAACATCCTGAGAGCTTTGTGCTCTTCCAAGAGAGTCTTTCTCCCTGGAAGGGTCAGCACACTATTGGTCCTCTTTTCCCTTCTTAAAAGGTCTTTATTCAACAAGATCACCCACCAGATTCCAATATTAGGAATCAGAAAAGGCAGGTTCAACCATGAAGAAACTAGCAAAGTCTCAGGACTAAACAGTAAGCCCTTCTTGGCCTTTTACAATCTGGACTTTTTGCTTTCTATCCTTGGAAATGGCAAACTTGCTGATGTATTAGTTCAAACATGTCTGTGTAGATCCTTCACCGACATTATCAAAGAACTCTTGCCATGTACAAGGTTTCCCACTGAAGTCCAGAATCTCAGACTCAGGCAATGATCTAATGAAGCAGAGCTTCCCAGACTTTCCCACTGCATGGCACAGCCAGACCTTGACATGGGGCACCTCTTAGAAAGCTCTGAACTAAAGGGACTTGATGGCTACAAAAGGTTAAAGTATAAGCAGCACTGAGAGAAAAGGTATACAAAGAAAAACCTGTCAGCTGACTCAGTGACTTTTACCACATAAACATAAATGATTCAACTCCAAGCAGCTCAAGGTCAATGTCTCCACTCCCTCACTGTGCTGACCACTCCTGTCATACCTAAAGAATATCATGGAGGTCAGAAGAGCAATCAACTTTTGACTTGGGATAGCAGATTCTCAAAGTAAGGATCACAAAACCCCAACTCAGGCATCAAATACTCATTCAGAATCTTATACGTGCCAGATATACTTCTAGATACTGGGTATTCAGCTGTACAAAAGACAGTTTCTACTCTTAAGGAGCTTACATTCCAATAAAAAAATTTTTTTAAGGAAGTTTCAGCTACTGTTAAGTTGTTAAGAAAAAATAAAATAGGTGAGGTGACATTTCAGTTAAGACTTATATGAAGATCTAGAGCTGCACTGTCCAATTTGACTACTGTGCACTGAAAATGTGCCTAGACAACAGTGTAGATTACACATTAGATTATGAAGGCTTAGTACAAAAAAGAATGTAAAATATAATGAATTATTTCTTAATATTGATTTCATGCTTAAATTATATTTTGGCTATATTAGGTTAAATAACATATATAATTAAAAGTAATTTTCCCTATTTCTTTTTTACTTTTTAAAAATGTGGCTACTATAAAACCAAGCTATTAGAGCTAATAAACAAATTCAGAAAGTGGTGGGTTTCTATACACTGTTGGACCCCAGAAAAGCATGTTCTTAAAGTTAATTCATTCCTGTGGGTGTAAACCTTTTGATTAGGTTACTTCAGTTAAGGCATGGCCTCAGGTGGGTCTTAATCCTCTTACTGGAGTCCTTTATAAGAGAATATAATTCAGAGGGAAAGCCACATAAGCTGAGAAAGAAAGCCATGGAAGCCAGAAGCTGAAAGCAACGAAACTTGGAAGAGAAGGGAGAGACTAGCATATGCCGCCATGTGCCTTGTCATGAGACAGGAGGAGTCTAGAAGATGATGCCTTGATTTGGATATTTTCATGAACTCAGAACTGTGGCTTTACCATTGTAAAAGCCAACCATTTGGTATATTGAATTTCAGCAGCCAAGCAGACTAAAACAGATGTCAATTCTAACTAGCGCAATTTACAGATTCAATTCAATCCCAATCAAAATTCCAGCAATTCTTCTTTGCAGAAATGGAAACACCAATCATCAAATTCATATGGAAAGGGGCTCTGAATAGGCAAAAACATCTTGAAAAAGAATAAGGTTGGAAGACTCACACTTTACGACTTTAAAACTTATATAAAGGCACAGTAATCAAAACAGCGTGGTTCTGGCACAAGGATAGACATATAGACTAAATCCTCAGAAATAAACCATTACCTGTGTGGCCAATTGATTTTTGACAAGGGTGCCAAGTTTACTCAATAGGGAGAGAATAATCTTTTCAACAAATAGTGCTGGGAAAGTTGGATTCACATGCAAAAAATAATAAAAGTGAGCAACTACCTCACAAAATATACAAAAATAACTCAAGGTGGATTAAAGACCTAAATATAAGAACTAAAACTATATAACTCCTAGAAGAATACGTAGGGGAACATCTTCAAGACCTTGTTCTAGGGAACGGGTTCTTAGACTTTACAGCAAAAGAAAAAAATAGATAAATGGGACTTCTTCAAACTTTTGTGCATCACATGGGAGAAAATATTTGGAAACTATATCTGACAGGCATTTAATAACTAGAATATATAAGAAATCCTACAACTCAACAACAAAAAGACAACCCAATTTTTAAAATGGGCAAAGGAATAGACATATCTGTAAAGATATACAAATGACTAATAAGCACATCAGAAGATGCTCAAAATCATTAGCCATTAGGAATGTGTAAATCAAAACTACAATGCAATACCATTTCACATGGATTAGAATGGCTACTGTATTAGTCAGCCAAAGGGGTAATGATGCAAAATACCGGAAATTGAATGGTTTTTATAAAGGGTGATTATTTGGGGTAGAGCTTACAGTTACCAGGCCATAAAGCGTAAGTTACTTCCCTCACCAAAGTCTACTGCCACATGTTGGCGCAAGATGTCTGCTGATGTCTGCCAGGGTTCAGGCTTCCTGGGTTCCTCTCTTCCCAGGGTTCATTTCTCTCCAGGCTCAGTGCCTGTTTTCTCCACAAGGTCAGCTGTAGACTATGAGGCTCTCTAGGCTTTGCCACTCTCCACAAGGCCAGCTGCAGAATGTCAGGCGAACGGCTTGTGTCTTTTCCAGGGGTCTTTTCTCCTTCCTCATGACCAAGCTCCTCTGTTTGCTTACTTCTTGGGGCTCCAGATCAAAAAACTCCAACCTTCCTTCTCTGTGGTGTGGTTTTTCTGTGAGTCCCCACCCACCAAGGGGGTGGGGACTCAATGTCCTACTGACTGGCCCAATCAAAGTCTTAATCATTATTCAATCAAGTAAACCTCTGAATCCAATGTAATCTAATATGCCCAGAGGAAAAGATCAGTTCACAAACATAATCCAATATCTATTTTTGTAATTCATAAATAATGCTAAACCACTACAGCTACTTTTATAAAAAACAGAAAATAACAAGTGTTAACAAGGATGCAGAGAAATGGGAACTCATTCATTGTTGGTTAAAATGTAAAATGGTGCAGCTGTTGTGGAAAAGTTTGTCAGTTCCCCAGAAAGTTAAGTATAGAATTACCACATGATGTGGCAATCCCACTTCTAGGTATATACACAGAAGAATTGAAAGCAGGGACTCAAACAGAGATTTGTATGTCAATGTTCACAGTAGCATTATTCACAATTGCAAAAGGTGGAAGCAACCCAAGTTTCCATCAATGGATGAATGGATTAAAAAAATGTGGAATATAAATACAATGGAATATTATTTAGCCATAAAAAGAAATGAAGCCATAGATATATTAAGAGGTAAAAATTTTCTTGTTTGTCTGTTTTTTGTTTATTATTATTATTGCTATTATTGAAATAATGAAAATACTCTAATAATGATTCAAGTGATGAATGCACAACTATGTGATTATACCAAATACCACCGATTGTACACTTTGGGTGAATTGTATGCTTAATTAATATATATCAATAAAATTGATTTTTTAAAAAAAGGAATGAAGTCCTGATACATGTGATAACATGGCTGAACCTTAAAGACATCTTGTTGAGTAAAACAAGCCAGACACAAAAGGACAAATATTGTATGATCTCACCGACATGAAATAATTAGAATAAGCAAATTCATAGAGCCCAAAACCAGAGTACAGGTTACCAGGGGTGGGGTGAGGAATGAGGTATTAATGCTTAAGTTTGTACAGAGTTTCTGTTTGAGTGATGGAAAAGTTTTGGTAATGGATGGTAGTGATGGTGGCACAACATTGTGAATGTAATTAATACCATGAATTGTATATTTGAAAGTGGTTAAAATGGGAAATTTTAGGTTATATATGTTACCAGAATTAAAAAAAATAATTAAAAAAAACCCTCTACAACACAGTGAACCCTAATGTAAACTATGTATATAGTTAATAATATAATTATAATAATATTATTTCATTAATTGTAACAAAGGTAGCACAATAAGGCAAAATGTTAATAGGGAAAACTATGTGTGGTAGGGAGGGGTATATAGGAACTTTGTACATCCTGCATGAATTTTCTGTAAACCTACAAATGTTGTAACAAAAAATTTTTAAATGGCTACTAGAAAAGTTTATGTAACATATACTCACATTGTGTTTCTATTGGACAGTGTGACTCTTAAGGAAGAATACTCTGTGAAGGCCTTAATAGAAGAATAATTATTTGTTAGTGTTTAAAATTCTGAAGATGTTACATAAAAATGTGCTTTCAAAGATTGAATGAATTATAGACAAAGGCTGACCTCATTCCAAAAGTCAATTTTTACTTTATTGTCCACTTGCTGTGGACTTAGCATCACTACCTCCGTCCTTTGGTAACATATACAAAGACATGATAAGATCATTCATGGGAAGATAATGAAGTCACAGGCAATATAAAATGGCAGAGCATAAGAGCAGGTATCGGGAGATCTAGGATCTGCTTTCAATTCTATCACTTAATGATCCAATGAACTGGGATGATTCACTTAAACTCCTTGGAGCCTTATTTTCTTCACCTATTTTATCCCACATCATAGGGGTTTAAGGAGGTTTAAATGACACATAAAAAGAACTTGAAACTGTTTAAAACATTGGAAAATATCAACCATTACTGCCTAATCAAGACATTTATTGGAAGACTCAAATGAGAAAAGGGATAGGAGTAAACTTTAAGACTAAAATGAGTCCCTGCTCCTTGTACATCATGGCACGTATCTCTTTTTTCCCCTTGGGAAGACTGCCCTTTTATTTTCCTCGGATATCTCTTTAGCCACCATCTCAAATTCAGATGCCCATGGGGCAGGCAGGACAAGTAGAACGCTAAAGCAGACTGGGATAACAATGGTGTGGTGCCTTGGAGCTATGTACCCCAGTAAAACATGTTCTTAAACTTAATCCATTCCTGTGGGTGTGAACCCTTGTAAATAGAACCTTTTGATGAGGTTACTTCAGTTAAGGTACAGCTCAACTGAATCAGGATGGGCCTTTATCCTATTACTGAAGGCCTTATAGGGAAGGTCACAGAGAGAAAACAAGCCACAGGAGCAGCCAGAAGCTGGAAGTAAATGGGACCCAGAGGAGAAGCCAGGAGAGGCCACCATGTGCATTACCATGTAACAGAAAAGCCAAGGACCAAGGATTGTCAGCAGCCAGCTCCAGAATGTCATTTTCTGGGAGAAGACATCACCTTGATGATGCCTAGATTTTTTTCTCTTCTAGCCTTAAAACCATGAGCCAATAAACTGTTGTTTAAGCCAACCCATGGCATGGTATTTGCAATAGCAGCCAGGAAACGAAAACAAATGGGACGACAACATCATGGAGTCGTGGGAGTGAAGTGGTGAGCATAAGCACCATCTACAGAGATGGATGCTTCTCAGCTCTGGTCTGTTGTTGTCTTGTATAAGAGGGAGCCTAGATCTTTGCTGTTTCAAAAGATTCTAACCACATTTTTATGTGACACACCCAAAATTTCATTTTATTTTATTTTATTTGTAAAATGCCCATAGTCATTTGGGCTACTACAAATTCATAGTGTAGATTTCTTCTGCCAATAAAATGGCAATTCATTTATTTTAAAAGTATATTTACTGATCCTGATATACCATTTATCAATAATCTAATTTTGGGAAGTAAATATTAAGCTGGCCTTGAGAGTAAGAGATGAGGGAATGGGCATTTCAGACTGAGTAAACAATATGAGGCAAGACATTGAGGCAGAAATGAACCTGCCATTTTGGGGTGGGAGGGTAGGGGATGCATAGACTAATTTGGCTGAAACAGAGGACTTCTTTAGAGAAGGAATGGGTCATAGATTGGAAAAATTTGCATATGACTTTGAACTCTAGATTACAGTGCTAAGATTTTTACATATCCTTTAAAGGATAAAATTTACTGACAATGGAGAATATTATGAACTACTGGTTCATGTATGGAACCATACAAGAGGTCATTCTATTTCCCATCTTGCCAAGATTATATGTTGCTGTTCTTTCCATTATTTTATTTTATTCAAAATAGGGGGTAATGCTAAATGTTGACCCATGAAACTTAGAGTTCTGGAAAATTCTCAAATGTCTAAGTCAATTCTGTTGGCACCATGGTGGTCAAGGCTTTCAAAGCAAAAATTAAATGACCTCCAATTTTAAAACCCAAAGAAAAGGCTACTGGACAGTTTGGCACATTGTCAAGTTCATCATCAGGCAGAACGCTCATCAGATTATCTTTCAGTTGGCAAGAAGCTGAATGAGGAAGGCTGGCTTCATCAAAGTCTTCCACCACAGGCACAGGCCTCAGAAAGCACCACTATCTATATTCACCACGTAGAAACCTGCCGCCAGCAGCTCATGTTTCAATCTCAGAGCTATTTTTGTTTTCTTCTATAAAAAATGATTCGGGGCTTCTAGTCCAGTTAACACTCTCAACAAAATTCCTGGAGTCAGTGGCCAGGAGAAAACAGCTAGTGACTTTCACCATGACAATACTAAAATACCAAATTAAATGGACTTTGCTCTTTCAGAGAAAATATTCCAGAGGGCAAGCCTGAAAAAGGGCTTTATTCACATTGCTAAGTTGGGAAAGAGCATGGTACGCCTGCAGGATAGTGAGAAGGCTAGTCTAAGCCTTTCAGTGCCTATAAAAACCAACAAGAACTGCTGCTACTTTCCTTCAGGCTTTTGTCTTTCTCTTACATATACACCTACAATACAGTAGCTGCTCCTTTCTGCTTACCAATTCTGTTTTTTTCTGCCTTCCAGAAAGCTTCTTCAGCAATGTTCAATAATGAAGAACCCCAATCCAAGCTCTATGTGATCTCACAACTACAGTGCATATCACCATCTGGCAGCTTCTCTATGTTAGTAAGTTGAAAACCCTGGTAAGAATCAATTATCTCTACCTAGGCAGAGCCCATCATAGCAAACTATGTCACAAATACCTGTTTAGCTATGGGTGGGCCACTCTTGTTCAGATTCTCCTTTGATTTAATTAGCTGGTTGGGGTTAAAAATGGGTATGGTCTACTGCTCATGCTGCAAGGACTGTAGGGAAGGCAGCTCTTCTTATGTCAGTTGGCAGGGTAGGGCAGGCAATGATAAGACATTTTTGGTATAGACTGGGAAGAGCAGAAAATAAAGCTACCCTAGGTAGAGCACAGAGAATTTTTGTCAAGCAGAAATAATAGTTTCTTAATACTACCAAATGTGTGAGATTAACTAGTACCCAATGGAATCAAATTGATAACTTTACTAAAAATTGTTGTGTGCCTGTACCTTGATTCAAGAAAACTACCATATATAAAAACTGAATTTCACAGAAGTGAAAAATGACTGTTCATTTTCTAAAGGAAATGATTAATTAAAAAAATTTTTGATGTTCATATGTATATATCACTATGTAATATGTAACCCAAAATACAAACCCTAAACAAAATTAGCAAAGGTAAGAAAGATGATAGACAAGCAAGAATTTCAATAGAAATTTAAACACAGCAAGCATAGCGTGGATTCTGACAATCATATAGAAATAGATTTTCTCTATGTTTTCTTGGTATTTTGTACAACTCCTTTTCTACTACTTTATTGTATATATTTACTTTCTTTACATAAGTGTTTCCTGAATCTAGAAGACAGGGACTGTTTTGTTTACTATCCTATCTGTAGCACCTATAATCATACCTGGCATATAGGAGGCATTTCCAAATGCTGACTCAGTGGCTGGATGGAAGGATGTAAGAATGGAACAAACTAGACATTGTGAATCCTGTCAGCCCATATTATTGTCCTACAAAGAGTTTCATAGAAATGAATACAAAATGGAACATATACAACATTAAAATTTTAATTGTTTAGAATAATTTTCTGTGGATGATAGAAGATTCTCCTTCTATCTGCATTGTTGATTTCAGGAAATATGTAGAAAGACAACAACTTTGTCCTGAGCTTTTACTGTCTGTGAGGCAAAATTGTTCTTTCTTGTCATTACTTTTTAGTGGTAGTATGAAGATTGAAGATGAATCCATTTTTTTTCTTAAAATTTTTTTAGGAGGTACTGGAGATTGAACCTGGGACCTCATATGTGGGGACAGGCACTCAACCACTGAGTTACATCCGCTCCCTGATTAATCAATTTTTTTGTTTGTTTGTTTTTTAAAGAATTGGAAAAACTAACTACAAAATTCACTTGGAAAGGCAAGAGGCCCCAAATCGCCAAAGACACATTGAAAAAAAATGAAGCTGGAGGTATGACACCACCCGACCCCAAAACATACCACAAAGCTACAGCGGTGAAAACTGCACGGCACTGGCACAAGGACAGACACACCGACCAGTGGAACCGAATCTAGAATTCTGACATAAATCTCTGCACACATAGTCATCCAATATTTGACAAGGCCACAATCCCACTCAGTTAGGAGAGAATGGTCTCTTCAACAAGTGTGCATGGAGAACTGGATATCCATCAATGCCATGATTTTAGAAGTGTCTTTCCTACAGGTAGGTTTGTTGTCTATCAGGTCTATCATTTCACATGTTTTCCTTCCTGAAATCTGGTATTGAGGAAATCCTAGTTTCAGCTGGGAAAGCACATCTGTTTTGCAGAAATGATATCCTATTGAGACCAGGTTATTGACATTCTCCAGCATCACTTCTCTGAACAACATTTGCTGGGATATGTCTAACAGGTCCCATTCTTCCTGGGTGAAGTCTACGGCCACATCCTTGAAGGTCACATACTCCTGTGATTGCACTGTCAATACTTCATCTGGTATCTATTTTCCTCTGGATTTTCTCTCACAACCAGACAAGAAGATGGTGGGCAAAGCTGATATTTTTCTCCTTCTTCAATTCAGCATTTGTGGAGTCGTCTAGTCTCTACCATTCTCCAGAGTATCCATGAATCAATTTTTGAAAATGCTCTGTTGATCTATTCAGTGAATTATAAAATTAAACTAAAAGTTGCAAGCAAAGACTACCATATGCAAACTTATAAAGGGGTGACTATGTGTGGAGAGGCTACTATGCACATAGTCTCTGCTTGCAAAAAAGCTCATGGCTTTGGAAGTATGGCACAATGAACTATGATTTGAGGTAAAATGTCAAAGATGTAATAGAAAAGGTACAGACCAGGTATTATGAGAGCACATAGAAAGGGATATTAATTCGGACTGGAGGATTTCACAAGTTTAGTGAAGGAAATGCCATTTGTGCTAGGCCTGAAGTATGACTAGGATTTTTTACAGGAAGAAATAGAAGAGGGGGTTTTGGAATTAGAGATAATACCAAAAATACAAAAAAATAACAGTGCAAAATATTTGTGGAAAGTTTAAAAGTCTGGTCTGATAGAAGGAGAGTAAAGATGGGATACAATCAAGGTGGGATTTCGTAATAAGGCATTAGCACTTTGTACTTCAGATGATGGGAAACAATCAAGAGGATTCAAATGATCAGTTGTATATTTCAGGAAGCTATGTGAAGAATAGACTAGTGAAACAAAAGATTAGAGACCAGGCATGCCTATAGGAATGGATAGATGGATGGGTACACAAAATACTTAGATGTATAAGATGTATAGGTAACCCAAAATATCTGAGGTGAGGGAGAGAGAAGTAGTGAAGATTCCTGATATTTCCAGCCTGGGTGGTGAGTATGATGCCATTAACTGAAATAGAAAACAGGAAAAGAAACCTGTTTGAAGTAAGAATAACATACATTGAGCTAGAGATAATCTTACACAGGCCTGCTTACTATGCAGTTTTAAAAAAATGTGGATACAAGTCTTTGAGGAGAAGAGAGAGCCAAAGACATATATGAGGAAGTCACTCACATAGAACCGACAGTGAAGGTAATGGAGCACGAGGGGGTAGCTTTAATTTTCATGAGAAAGCTTACAGAAAAAAGAAGAGGACAAAAGTGTATCTATAGGATAAGTAGTGAAGCAGTAAGGAAGAAATCAATGAAAGAGAGAAAAAGAAAGGGAAGAGAAACAGGAGAGCAGTATCACGGAAGTCAAACGCAGAGAGAGAGGTGAAAATATCAAATGTGACAAGTGGACTAGAACAAGAAATAAGAGGATAGTGTAAAATCTGGTGGTTAAGAAGTTATTGGGGGAAGCAGATGTAGGCACCCACCTACCACATGGGAAGTCGTGGGTTCAGTTCCCAGTGCCTCCTAAAGAAGACGAGCAAGAAAGCAAGCAGGCGTGGTGAGTTGATACAACAAGATGAAACAATGAGATGACACAATGAGGAAACACAACAAGCAGGGAGCAGAGATTGGGTACCTCCTTCCCACATGGGAGGTCCCAGGCTCGGTTCCCAGTGCCTCCTAAAAAGAAGATGAGCAGACACAGAGAGCACACAACGAACAGACACAGAGAGCAGACAGCAAGCACAAACAATGGGGGGG
>PVKH010008696.1:0-19283 GCA_004027955.1 Chaetophractus vellerosus | reverse complement strand
GGGGGGGCAAAGATAGGGCATACACAAGAAACAAGAAACAAAACTGCAGCAGCAATGATAACAACAGCAACAAAACAACCAAGGAAAAACACCCTTCCCTCTAGGCCCCTAAGGAGCTTCTAAGGCTGCTGGTGTTCATCAATCAGTCCTCCTGCAGCCTGTTTTCTGCAGGTGATATATCAGGTTTTAGCAATTAAAATTTTAAAATAAAAAATAGGAAAAAAAGACACAAGAAAGTCTAAACCAAAAATAACTTCTACATGTTCTCTTTCATAAAGTATCTGCTGGATGCCAGATAACCTGTTATCCACCTGGTTCACTCTCTTGATAGACCTGGAAATTGAAGCAGGAGCCTCACATATGGAAGACAAGAATTCCTCCACTTAGCTAAAGTGTCTTCTTAAGTTAATTGGTCTCCAGAGAGCTATCTTCTTCCTTTCTCCCAGGTGTTTGTAGGCTTCTATTGCTTGCCAGAGTTCTGCTGATTAGATGCCTGTCCCTGCCCTCCTCTAAACTATTTGCTTTCTCTCACTGAGGGGTGGCTGGGCATGACTCCCTGCCTGTCTCCCCTCTCCCCATTCTGTCAGGGTCCCTTCCAAGATTTAATTTGGCTCAGCTGCCCAAACTCACCACATAGAAACCACTCTCTACCCTCTGCCAGACCCCTCTTCCTCCCAGGGAATATCCCCTCTGAGCCCCTTGGCTGCAGTGATCCAGGGGTACCAGAGTTACTTGCCATGAGGGTGAGGTAAATGTGCCATTTACAGCCTCAGGGTGAGAATCTCATGATTTTCTTCTTTATCTTTCCAATACTGTGCTGGATGACACAGAGCACCTCCATTCTATTTATATCAAAAGCACCTCCTTAAATAGGTACCTTCCTTATCTTCACTTTTTTTTATGAGAGGGTCACTCTCTGCCTACCTACTCCATAACCATTTTCCCAGAAGTCCTCCCTTATCTCATTAAATAGATAAATTAGAAATATTAAAATGCCACACTCTTCCATCAACGGTATCAGTATACTGAGGTCATTTTAAATGTTTTATTTATGTTCTTTTTCATTCAAATCCCAATTTCAGCCAATACTGTGTTCTATTGAGAAGTTTGTTCACAATTGTAATTGAGGTGATTGAATAATACTGAGGACCACTATACTTTGGAGGTAATTGGCTGATAATATCTACTTAATGATATGTAGGTGTGGAGCAGGATGTGATTTGGGGTGTCCCATCAATGCCACATTGCAAGATTCTTTCCACTCAGATGTCGGTCTACAAAAGTTGACCCTGGTTCCCCTGACAATTTACTCAGTATCTATTTCCATAAACAGGAAACTTCAGAGAGTTTTAACCTGCACATGGTTGTCTGCTTGGTGCTCTGTTATTAGGAGGATGAGGTAAGGTACTTGATTCTTCTCCAAGCAAAACCCAGTCAATGTACCAGGTATAAGCATTGCATGTTCTTTCCCTTTCCAATAAAGTATACATTTCTGATTTTTAACATGCCTAATAACATCTTTCTTTCATTCTGTTTCCATCTCTGCTACCACCTACACCTTCCTTTCCTGTTTATTGGACACTAATTTTCTTAGTTGTTTTCAAAATTTATGAAGATCAATTCCAGAGTTGGAGGAGTGTGTACAAGATGAGAGAAATGTGTTTATCTTAGATTAAATGTCTATGAAAGATTTTAAGAAGGAATGGTAAGAAGATGTGTACATTTTGTAAGAAAATAAAGAAATGATTACTAAATCTTAAGGAGATAAACAGATGGTTGGAAACTAATTAGATTTCAATTATTTGATTCTCACAGTCCTGCTTAATCTTGAGAGCCTTTAAATTACCCACTAAATCCTTATTTTCAATTCTTCCTTATATTAATATGTTACAGTCATGGCTTCAGGTCTAGTTGATCTGTATGTCCTTGGTTAGAAATACCTGCATCCTCCCACCATTTTACAAAACAGGAAATTAAATTAAGAATTTAAATATCTCTGAGCAAGAAGCAGAAATTCCTCTAGGGAATTAGTAGGTTGTAAAAACCCAGCGCATGAGGTCAGTTCCAGTCCTTCTGCTCACCTGTCACATGATTGTGTGCTAAGTTTTCAGCATGGCCAATAGCTCAGATGTCAGCCTACAAAAGTTGCTCCCGGTTCCCCTGACAATTTACTCAGTATCTATTTCCATAAACAGGAACCATCAGATAGTTTTAACCTGTACATGGTTATCCACCTTCTGCCAGACCCATCTTCCTCCCAGTCAATGCCTCTCTGAGTCCCTTGGCTGCAGTGATCCAGGGGCACCAGAGAAAATAAATCAATAACTCTTGGAAATGTGAATAGATTGAGTGAATCAATTTTAAAATAATTAACTAGAAATATTGGTAATGATATTTAACTCTTCTTCATACTTTAACACAATCTGGCTTTAAATGTTGGATTATCCCAGGAACCCTAATCTCACTGGCCAATGAATGAAAAAAATTGATTCTTGTTCATAATGTGTGCTCATCATGTGTATAAATCTTTCATTTTAATAGAGTATGTTTGAAGTTTTTTGTTATTCTTAATATTTTAGGGCTCCCTTCCTATAAGAGGATTGTGCTCTAGTACTCCATTGCCATAAAGCTTGAGTTTGTAGCAAGTTGAGGCTCAAGAAATGACAAAAGAAAGGAAGAGTGTGTATACAAGAGCTTGATTATCTTTACTATAAAATGTTTTCTCTTGATGCTGGAGTAGAAGCTGTTCAATCAGTTTTGGCTCCAGAGTGAAGAGCTGTAGCTAAGGCACAAAGGCTATTAACCAGGAATTAAAACTAATTATAAATTAATTGAATATGGAGGTTTCATTCAAGTATAACATAGGCTAAGTATATGTATATTGATACAACACGACCCTAATTTCTAAACTGGATGTACCAATTACATTAACAATGCTTGAGAGTTCTCTTTGCTCAACTAATGAAAAATGCTTTATTTTGTCAGATATTTACATTTTCTCTAGTATGTTGAATGTATACACAGGCATACATATACCTATATACCTGATAGCGATTTTAAAATTGAATCTACTTTTATATAAATGTATATTATATGTTAATATACCTGTAATTCCTATGTAAATGAATTGCACCAGATAAATTCATGCAAGTTGTTATATAGAATTTATTTTTTTAATGATGAGACTTTTATTCTCAATGGAAAAATAGAACAAAACCAAAATTAAGAGTCACAGAGGTAAAATATAAATAAAATAAAAAATATCCTCTTGTATCATCTCCCCCTTTCAAAAGCCATTTTACTCCGTAAGTTATTGCATGGGGGGAAACATATCAAAAACTGTAACTTTGATCAATTTGGAGTCTCTTATTTTTATAAAATTAATAAGCAAAAAAGCAGCAAAATACATGGTAAAACTACAGACATGGTTATGAATTTATATTTTGTCAATAAAAGATCACTAGGTGGAAAAAAAAACAGCTAGAAACTCATGCCAAATCAAAGTGAAGGCTAAAGTCTTTGGTCCTTTTTCTAAACTCCTATACTAAGTAGTTTTTCAATATTTTTCCAAGACCCTATCATCCCTCTTTTTCCACATGTTTCTCCACCCCAAGAAATGTTTGTCAGTTATGTTAGTGCTGCCATCCCCATACAAAATGGTTTTGGTATGGGGAGGAATGGAGGAGGGGGTTGAATATTTGAGATTGTCTTGTATTTTGTCTGTGGCTCTGCTGTGACCCAAAGATTCTTTGAAAATTAAGTGATAAAAGGAGGGCTGATTGAGAGTGATAAGAGGAAGGTGTCATGAAATATACTGGACACCAGATATTGCACCAAGGCACAATTTGGGAATTCCAGGAAAAAAAACTTATACATATATATACATATATCATTATATTTTTATTTTTTTACATTTTTTGAATAGCCCAATCATTTAATAAAATCTTGTTTTCCTTTTTCTAATTTTTTTAATTTTTTAAATTTATTTTTTATTTACTTATTTTTTTTAGTTTTCTAAAATTATTTAGTATTATGAAGTTCAACTATATTTTAACTCTTACATTTAAATACCATTACTATTTCATTTTCCTACTCATTGCAATTGGCTACTGTGACAGCTTCACCTGTGAAGAGGCTATGGATCTCAGAAGGGTCAAAATGTGGATGGGAGAGGATCATTGGGGGGGTGTCAATGTTTGGGGGTGCATGGGAGGAAGCCCACCTGAATATACATAAAAGCCATACATAATTGTTCAAAGGATCATGGGACATGGTCATGGGGTGAAGTATTAATCACTAAATGGGAGAACACTGAATTCCCATCCTGGAGATCTCTGTCATACTTTCCAGAAGAGTAGCAACATCCCCCTGAGTTCAGCGGCAGGGTCTGGCAAAGGAGGATGATCCATTAATGGGCCCTTGTTATTGATGACTAGCCTTATGAGTCATTGCTGTTGTAATTGAAATAGCCTAGTGTTAAGGGGTACCTAAGAGTTGCCTCTGGAGGACCTCCTTGTTGCTCAAATGTGGCCTCTCTCTAAGCCAAACTCAGAATATGAATACAGTACCTTCTTCCCAGCATGGGATATGACTCCCTGGGATGAGCCTCCCTGCCAAGGAGGGATTACTAACAAATGCCAATGGGCAGTAAAACTGGGAAGAGACTTCAAATAAAAGGGGGAAATGGTAAAGACAAATGAGTTCATAGGGCTAAGAGACTTCAAAGTGAGTTGGGGGGGCAACCCAGAGGTAACACTTATGCAAATCCCAGTAGGACCTCCTAGGCTTCCAATATGGATATCACCCCAACCAGAGGGCCTCCAGAGGGCTTTGGAGATATCCAGGTCCTATACCATGGCAGATAATCCCAGAGTTTGGTGCCTTACTGGTGGACCCTAATTTGGAATCCTTGCTCCTGAGAGTGACAGAGTCTGACCAAAATATGTCTTCACTGCACATGGTCTAAATGTCTCTCTATTCAAACCTATATTTGATGCCAGAGTTTTAGGTGTACTTCCATAAACCGGAGACTACAGGCTGACCATGTGCCAACTGGGTCCAGAGACTCTGCGGACTGCAACTCCTACACTACAATTCAATGGACTCATCCAGGACACCTAGTTGGGGGTTGATGATGGATGATGGCTATGCAGGGGAATGGAGAGAGCCTGCATCTGCAGGCAGGATATTCCCTTCCATTGTATCCATGGAATATAAGGCCCTCTCACTTGGTGGTGGAGGGGACATCACTATCCCAGACTCCTTGGGATTGGGGGAAGAACTATGGATTAGAATGGACTTGTTGGTGTCCTGCTATAGACTTGTGATATATGGAATGGAAGAGATTGGAAAATTATGTGGAGCCAGGTTCACTGGACACTTTGGGAGTAGGGTGAGGGAAGAGCAATTGTAATGCAGGGTTTTTTTTTTGGGACCTCGGTATTGTCTTGGGTGATGCTGCAATGGAGGATATAGGCCATTTTGTATCATCATGTATCATGCAGAACTGTATGGGAGAGAAGGTTGTCTGCAGTCTGAACTGTGATCTATGTTTGATGGCAAAGCCCCAAAATATGTATATCTACCACAGGCATTATGCCACACTGATGGATGTGTATGTGGGGGGTTGTGGGAGGTGTGGGGGGGTGACATATGGGTACTCCTGGAATCTCTGTGTAACATTTATGTAATCAATGTATCCTAAAGAATATATATAGATATATGAAAAATAAATTAAAATTTTTTTAAAAAAAGGAAGCATAATTGTATCCAGCACCACTTGGGAAGAAAAGGAGTTTGACTTATTAACAGAACACTTTTAATTGTACAAGTACTTGTGAAAACCAGTGAATGCAGGAAATGTTAGCAAGGACACAGAACAGTGAGCAGGAATTTTGGGAGTGAGACTCTGAGAGAGGAAGGACACTGGCCCAGGTCCGAGGTGGATGGCTGGCAGGCATCTTGGCTAGAAGGGGGAGCGTACAATTGGCAGGATTCAAGGAGAGTGCCATGCTGCAACCCCCAAAAAAGTCTCCAGTTTTTATTTCTAAGTGGATGTGCTTTCCAGACTTCAACTGGGTCTCCCCAGGAGGAACTGCTTTCCGATGTGTAGTAACAATACAGGAAACCAAAGCTAATATCACATATAATGGGGAAAACCCATTCGACCAGCAACTTTTGCAGGTATTATTTTTTAAAGGATCCTTGCTATCTCCTTCAGTTTTAATGTCACTTGGATGGACATCACCAATATAGTACTGCTTCAGTATTTCTGTGAAATAAAAGTAGTGACCTACTCCTTCAAAGCTTTCACTTGCACCTGTGCAATCTTGTTCCAGCAGTACTTCTTCTCCACAGGGATGCACGTTGAGGAAGCTGGAGACATCCTAGACTCAACTGTGGATCACCAGCCATAATTCATCTTTGAAGAGTTGTGCTTCACCACTTCTTCCTACCGGTGGTAGATGACAGACTTCTGGACCTCCTGCCCTTTCTTGTCTCTGCCCCTAGATTCCACAGTGGTCATTGGTATATCCAGCCTCTTCTCTGCCAGCTGGGTTTCCCCTACTAGTTTCTTTGAGACCATTACATAGAATTTTGTGCTTGTCTTTATCCTTTGAGGTAGAGAAAGTCTTAACTATAATATAGTTAAATATAATATCTTTTCCTTTAATTTACATCTTTTTATGGTTAGAAATGGGAGTCAAATTTCATTTTATCCAATGTGATTTTCTAACTGTCCAAGCACCATTTATTGAAACATCTGTATTTTTTATTGTATTATCACACATAATCTCTGTTAGGTATTGTGGACATATATCTCGGTGTGTTTGTAGCTTTGCCCTTTATTCTTTTGCAGTAGTCTCTTATTTCTTCACCCACACTATGTAAATTCAAATTATTTAACATAAATTATATTTTGAAAATGAGAATTAAATTGAAAAAAGTATATTTTAATTACACCTTGAAATGCTTCAAGAAAAATCCATGAAAATTGTTGAATTTAAAATGTGGAGTTTTATAATGTATCTTTTTCTTCAAAATGAGTAGACAATGCTTTGGGGAAATATATCTGAACAGAGTGGTATTTACTCATTAGATATATGATAGAACTACTGTTTAATAAAATTGTGATTTTAGGAAGACAAAATATGAAGTGAAATATTTACTTTAGACAGTAGGTTTCCACAGATTAGGTGAATTAAAGTGACAGGTGTTTTGTATGATTTGTTTAACTGATAGAAATTTGCACTTTTGAGGGTGTCAGGAGCTGAGAGAGAGCTGAGCTGAGAGCACCCTGAGCAGAGCTGAACCAGAGCTGAACTGATGGGCCAGTTGAGGAAGGTAGCAGATTTAAAAAGTCAAAGCCAAATTGGAAGTAAACAGTGAAATATTTAATCTAGTACTGTGATAGTATAAAAAAAAAGAGTATACAGGAAGGAAAGAAGGCTGCTCCTACCTGTTCATTTCCCCATGGAAGGGGCCAGCAGGAGAAGGTCAGGTATCTACATGGGTATCTCTCACTTTTGAGGGTGCCTCACACAAAAGGCTCCTGCAGTTTTATGAACCCAGAATCTGGGGATGGCAGGAGGGAATGGAGTCTAGCTGGGGTACCTGAGGAAGGCCTTGGCTTTGAGCCCCTGGGAGGGAGGCCCCCAAATGGAGTCATGACCCCTAGAATTCATAAATGCACAGAGCATGACCAGGCAAGGGGTTCTGAGTCCTTGACTGCAATCCCCTTCAGAGGCAGCAAAGCATGGGTTGTGCACCAAGTCTGCAAGGTAGGGCAGCTTCCCTCTCTGTGGCTACCAGTAAAGTCTTTATAATTGCCTCTGGTCAGAACTGAAAAATCACAGATAAGTTTTCTGCTTTTCTTAAAATCAAGTGCAAGTCTCTTCATGTCCACTTCTTGATTTTTTAGAACTCCAGTGAGAAATCTATGCTAACACTCAACATTGATCCCAATGGGTCTTACTTTGAGATGTGATATTAATAAATGGGTTTTTAATCTGAGGAAACAGCAGACCAATCTCATTACTAAAATCACCCTGAGCATGTTGATCAGGCCTGCAAGGAATATTAAATGTAGCCATGAATGTCAAACATTGCCAGGTTAGGAAAAAGACATCTTATAATGCATTGGGTGTGTTTTAGAGAGCAAGGGACCTTCTTAAGTTTTCACATGGATCTTTTTTACCTGACCTGTGGAACCAATTTATTTACAGCAAAGCTCTGATCTGTAAACAGAATCTTAACTGAATGCCTTCTGGTGCTGAGGCAGTGCCATGGTGGAGTTCACATATAAGAAGGAAATGTTCAAAGGACACAATCGGTTTCCTTGAGACAGAGCTTACAATATCAGGGCACCTCAGTCAGAACATCTTTATGTTAATTATGTATTTAAGATATGACCTCTCATTGCCCCAGCCTTCTGCACTAGAGTTCCTAGGCTAAGGCTAATAATTTAGTTTAGTCCTTGGTTTAAATGACCAGCTCAGACATTCAATTTCAAATGGTTTTGTTTGTCCATGATGACAGTACATTTGTCTCATGATTTTGGACATCTTGAGGTGTTCTGCTTGGACACTGCAGAAGCTGGGGCCAAATCCTTTGCTTCATAATGAGCACTTTAAGTCAGCAGTTAATTGAATGCAAAGCATGCACAGCATCTTAGAAAGGCAGACTGTATTTCTTCAGGAGAAGGGAAAAGTTTCCAGGGGCAGTTCTGACAAACAATGGTCATTAATATGGCCCTCTCCTAGGCACCTTCCTAGGTGCTGTCTTGTTGTTTTCTTATTAGTGTGTCCATTTAATTTATATATATCTATATCTATATCTATATCTATATCTATATATATATATATATATTCCCTACTCTTATCTGAATCTTCTCTCTAGTATATTTGTGCACAAGTGGAACAAAAGCTTTAAAAGAAGAGAACATTTTTTAAAAACTTAACTAGAAAGTCAAATCACATTTAAGAACTGTTCAAGACAAAATCATGGATTTTATAATAGGTTTTCCAAACTTCCCATTACTTGAAGTTTAATATTTATCTTAATACCCCTACTAGTTGAGTCTTTGGAGAGGTGTTGGAGGGGATGGGATGGTCTTGCAAGCCTGTATGAGACCAAGGTGTCAATAACTATAAAGAAAGGTGTACAATTGAAGGAAGGGGACAGACAGCCTAAGCAAATACATAGAGCAGTTGGGAAATGCCCTTTCAGGGAGATGCTGCATGAGACCCTAGACTGAGCACCTGAGATGTGTAATCTAGGCTTGCATCCTTTTGTCCCCATCCATCAGCTACTTAAGCTTGTCTTTTAATGGTTCATTAAAATGATCTGTCACCCCTGTGGCTTCATGGTGATATGAAGCATAGATAGTTCATCATTTCCCATGATTGGGCCAACCCCATATCACTGGGACACAGATTTGGAACAATTACAAGATGCTAAATGTTTGAGAAAGCCAAACAAGAAACACCTGGATAGTGTGACACGAGTCAGTGGAACACAAGGGAATGGCCAAACCAAACCTGGAGAACGTGTCAACTGCAGTAAGGACCAAGGCCTGCTGGAAGGAAGGAGAGCCCCAATATGCTGTACCTACTCAAAAGGTCCTGGTCTGAAGGCTTGGGAATCTGCCTGGAAAGTATTTTTAGCCATGGCCAGGTTCTGGCAGATGGGACAGCTCCTTCCTGCTGTCCCAGGATCATCTCATGACAGTGGTGCCCCATGCATTCTAGACCAGGTCAGCATGGTGCCAGAGTCCCAGGGAACTTCCTGTCATGGTACCATGTGAAAATATGTTGTACATTTGTTTGATCTTTGGCAAAGGGCAATTCAATCTCCCCATTTAGCTGAGAAGCATGGCCTGTTGTTGGTCATATCCCCACTTGTCAGCATAGGGGCCTTTTTGATGAGAAGACAGAGGGGTAAAAAAAGCCTATTTAGGAGTAAAATTCTTTTTTATACACATATCTCATCCCAACAGTGGGGTATGCCAGTCAGAAGCTTGCTAGTGGCCTGAATAAATGGCCAGTTAAAGGCCCAGCCCGTGAGTCAGTGAAAGATAATTGAATAAGTTCACTGCCTTTCATATACTCCTTTAAATTTGCCTTATCTCAGCAATTCCCATCAGTGCTCGGAGGCAAAGTCTAGCATGGGTGCACATAGACAATACATCGATATCAATAATACATTTAGTAGTGGAGGCCATACAAGGAAGGTTTGTAGTGGCTTGGAGGGACCTTCCCCATTGTTGAGCCTGAGCAATATTCTGCATGATGGTGATCTCAGGCCCAAAGCAAGGGAGTATCATTTGTTCTCTCCCCATCTTGCTGCCTAGGAGTGGTAAGTCTCACCATCACCTGGTTCTTGCACAGGGCAAAGAATTGAAGTTCATGCCAAACTTGATCACAGAAGGGAAAAAGTTTATTAAGAAGCTGGCAAAGGTGAGGAGAGCAAGTCTCAGATCTGCATCCCTGAACAAAAGTGATAATGGTCTTTTTAGAATTAGACAAAGAGGAGGTGGGGACAGGGATGCTACTGGCTGAGTGCACCTGAATACTGTGGTCTTCAAAGCAGGCATCAGAGGTGGGGGTAGGGGTGAGCTCTTAGCCGCTGTTTTGGCCCACCTTGAA
Organism: Chaetophractus vellerosus; assembly: GCA_004027955.1. Classification (NCBI taxonomy): domain Eukaryota; kingdom Metazoa; phylum Chordata; class Mammalia; order Cingulata; family Chlamyphoridae; genus Chaetophractus; species Chaetophractus vellerosus. The sequence continues at coordinate 8,637 of PVKH010008696.1, read as the reverse complement.
TGTACTCCTTAAAGTGCCCTTGGTCTCAGGCTTCTCCATCCAGTGTATGTTTTACTAGGGAGAGAAGAAAAACAGAAGCTTGTTAGGGAGTGAAAAACAAGAAATTCCTAGGGAGTGGAAAACAGGAACCTACTTTGTGACTAAAGACAGTTTTCATCAATAAGAAACAATGCACGGTTGCATGCAAGAAATTACAATTGTGAGATTACACAGTTAAAATTAATTATCATGTGTCACTTCAATCTAAAAATTAAAGCTCTAGTGTAACCTGTATCATATGACTGTTTTTGGTCTCTTCCAATTTTGATAAATGTGAATATTTTTGTAATATGTAATGAAATACATGGTATTTGGTATATCTGTATCACACTGAGTACTAATAATTTCCAGTTGAAGCTTCATGATGTTTTGAAATCATGGGTGAGTGAAAGATACACTCAAAATGCCTTAATGGATCAATGAATTTAAATCTTACAGAGTATGAAAAGCTGTTAATATTATGTCAGATTACAAACTGCAAGCCTTCTTTAAGAAATCACCATTTGTTGACTTTGCATGAAGCAACGAAGAATATGACAATTTTCTGAAAGTGCTATGAATATACTGTCATTTTGTAGCCATATATTTGCATGAGACCATATTTTCTTCATATTCTTCAACCAAGAACATATTGCAACAGTTTAAATGGAAAAGCCAATATGAGAATCCAGTTCAGTTCCATTAATTCAGAAATTAAAGAGGTTGTCAAAATGCAAAAGGAGATTTCTGCTTCTATAGATTTGACGTCTAATCACTACTCACCAAACTTCAGCCTGACTTCTATAACTCTGGTTGTAATCTGTAGAGGAACAGAGAGACATCTATTTTGAGCCTTCATTTCCAAGATTTTCCACAGAATTTCTTAGCATCTCATATACTATACTTCTCTCCAGATTTGCAATAATTAATAAAAAAATTCAGAACAATGACTATTGACTCCTTCCTTAAGAAAGTCTTCTTAGGTGTAATAATTTACATTCAGAAGGGAACCTAACTTTAGTGTTCACATCCTATCTGTGAAGATCTGTTCAAACAATATTTGGTGAGTCCATCTCTGTGCCACAGCCACTTTTTAATTTTTATATTTTCCTTTAAAAATAAATTCCAGGGTATTTCATTTTCTTAAATTTAGTGGCTGGTCAAAATGATTTTTAACTTTTCAGTAATTTTTAATCTGCATATGATTTTCCTTAATGCCATAACACTAGTACTCAATTGTTAGAAAATGTATTTTTTTAGGGTTAACAAAGTTTTATGTAGTTTCTATATGAAAAAAATGACATTTTTATTCTGATATAAAATTGAAAATATATTGATTTGCCTGTGAATTGGGAAAATTTAATGAATAGATTGTTAAGTTTAACAAAAAAATTATTTACTAATTTTACTTTGAAGACACACCACTACAAATTTAATTTATGTCAAGGGTATAAAGAAGGAATTCTTATGAATTATCAATTGAAGGAATGCTGGTTCTCTTGAGACAGAGTCTGACATTTAACCAAGTCTTGTGGGAGGTATGACCCATAAGTGTCCTTACAAAAGAAAAAACATTTATATAAAGAATCCAGAAGCAGAATGGTTGTTAAAAGTGTATTTCCTTGGGGGGGGGGGACCTGGGAATTGTCATGGATGATGCTGCAATGGAGGATGTAGGCCAGTTTATATGATCATGAATCATTCAGGAACTGTAAAGAAGAGAGGGTTGTCTATGGCCTGAATGGTGATCTATGCCTGATGGCAAAGCCCCAAAATGTGTTTGACTATCAGAGGGGTTATGCCACACTTAGGGATGTGCATATGGGGGGTTGTGGGAGGGGTGGGGGGGGTGGCATATGGGTACTCCTGGAATCTCTGTGTAACATTTGTGTAATCAATGTATCCTAAAAATGTATATAGATTTATAAAAAAAAAATAAATAAATAATTTAAAAAAACAAAAAAAAGTGTATCTCCTTGATAAGAGATTCCATGAATTTTATTCAGTGAAGGAAGAGGCAGGATAATGGATGCTTTCAATATTTTAAATATTTCAAAATTATATTCATGTTACTGAAGATAATCGTCTCTGACTTTACAGGTATATTTATAAATTATATTTTATTTATTTGATATTACTAATGAATAATTCTCTGACACAACACTGTTATGCTTCAAGATCATTTGCACACTTAATTATTTCTTCCTCATATGACACATTTTTGCCCATAAGGTAGGCTGGATTTTAATTATTCAAATGTTAACTTCATGTTATTTTTTAATATGGTACCTGAAGATCTGTCTGTAAATACAGAGTTTGACTAAAAATATTGGGAATATATTGCTACCAAAATTTCCTTGATATTGAAATAGTGGAAACAACAAGTATGAGATATTTCTTGAGCCAGATTTGAAAGGAGAAAGAAATTTACAGGCAAAAAAAAAAGAGTTATGGTGGCATTTCATGGAAATCTATCAAAGTAAATAAAAATCAATTTTAAAATATCAATGGAAATATAGAGATTTCCAGTGTAGTTTTTACAATGAGCAATTTGTGATATTTATTTGTTGTATATTATGAAGTAGCCATGCTCTATGCTGGTCATTATAATATATTGCTATATATCATCTTTTCAGAAATAGACAAGAAATTAGCAATCCCTCTCATTACACTATTATCCACATTTTAAAATTGTGAAGTAAATGCTTCCTGAAGATCCCTGAGGTATTAAGGCCTAGAGGAAAAACCCTGAACTCTCTGCATGGCCATACCTATTAATTTGACCATCATAGTGCCTTTTGAAGGAGAAAATGTGTGGTAAATTTAGCATAATTAAACTTAAGAATTTCTATAAACTGAGGTAAAAGATGCAATCTGATGAGATGGAAATTGGAAGGAGACTTTAATGATCAAGGGCTAATGCATGATTCTAATAAAGCAAATATTTAAAAATATTTTTAAAAAACAGATGTACATCTGAGTTAATTCAGTAACATGCACCACAGGTCATTTGTGTTCACCTTAATCATTGAGTACTGTTTTCCTAGATAATAAGTTATCTGCTTAACGTAATTTCCATACTTTTGAAATTGAGAATGTTAGAAGAAACCACACTTAATAGAAAGGATATAATAGAAAACAATTTGCACAAAATATTTTGCAAGAAACTAGAAATTCATCTGGATAAAACCAATGTAAACAATACATTTTTATTACTATATATAAAAATGGTCACAAGAATTGAAAAATATATTTGTAAAGACAAGGAATTTTATATTAAGAAAATATGATTTTTTGTTACATATCCCTCCCCTTTCTGCTTGCTCTTGCTGTATGTTCATTTTTTGTGTGTGTTCTTCTATATCTGCTTTGTCTCCCCCTGCTGCGGCAATGTGCCAAGTCAGCTCACTCTGCAGGTGGCTTGCCCCGCTTGTGGGCAGCTCTGCTTCCATTCTTGGGTGGCTTTTGCTCCATTCACAGGTGGCTTGCCCTGCCCATGGTGGCTTTGCCCTGACTGTGGTGGCTTTGCCCTGCCTGTGGTGGCTTTTTGCCCTGCAAATGGCAGCTCTGCCCCACCCATGGCAGCTTTGCCTTCTCAGGTGGTCTGCCCACTCAGAGAGGTCCCCGGGAACCAAACCCAGGGCCTCCCATGTGGTGTACCGGTGCCCTATCCACTGGGCTACAGCTGGCCCCCAAGAAAATATTAATAAAATACAAATCCTACACATGTATAATTATAATTCTTTAATTCTAGGTTTCTGACAAATGAAAATTAGTTATTACTAAACTTCTACTTCAACATAACTAATTTTAGAAATAAAATATAATATTGAAATAAAATTTCTTTACATTTTGAACTGCTTCAAGACAAGCACAATTTAATACATTATAGTTAGCATAATTACTTATGAATGAGGAGATTTCTGCAACCTAGAAAAACATAGAGGAAAGAGGCTTGGCCAGAATGTGAACCCTTCACTAAGTATTGGAATTCATGCTACATGGTGAACGGATGCTAGGGGTAGGAGTATTGTCAGCTGCAATGCTTTTCTTAGATTGTGTGTGCAGGTGAGAAAGTTAACTAGAGTAGAAACAAGGGAACTAGAGATATACACACCCATATAAATCAAATATAACTTTATGGACAATGTAGAATTCATCTACGCTTCCTGTAAAGCAATTAAAATTAAAGAATGTTGAAGAATAATCATTTGTCTCATTTGAAATTAAATCTCAAATGATCCTCAGAAATATTCATTAACTTTGTTACAGAAGCAATTTCTAGGTCATATTGCCATAGACAGGGAGATGAAGACATCCTTGTTCCCTGAAACATGAAGAGATTCAGTAACAGCTGTGCAGTGATAGAATCCTCTGGTCTATATATAAATTTCTCACAGCACATGTCTGATTTAATATTTGATATTGTAAAGGATAAGAATATAACCACTGGATGTGCCCAGGCTTAGATTTAGGTATATTTTAAGAAATAATGTAAAAGGGGCCCAATGATTGAAAGGTTGTTCAACTTTAAATCTTGTAGGAAATATATTTATATCTGCTTAGATCCTCTTTTTTCAAGAGTGCTGTAGTTACTATAGCTCAGCAGATTTGGGATAGAAAACCAAAAAAGGAATTTGTGCAGTTATTGATTTATAAAGGCTGCCCTTTCTTGATTTCCTGTACCCTGATTTCTAGGTTAGAAACCTTATCTTGATGCCATTATTTGCTTATTAATTGTTGATATTGTGGATTGGCTTCATTGTGCTCTTTAGTGTTACCTTATAATTTTATACTCTGACTCCCAGGTTGACTACAGCATATAAGTACATGAGCAACCTCACCATCTTCACAGAATTTGTCCTCATGGATATGACAAGCTACTGGGAGCTACAAATTGTGCAAGATCTGCTACTTTTAATGATTTATCTGGGAGCATTGACTGGGAATCTTGTAACTGTTACTGTTATTGTGACTGACCCTTGTCTACACTTTCAAATGTATTTCTTTTTAGGAAATTTATCCTTCATAGACCTTTGCTGCATTTCAGTTACTGTCCCGAAATTCATTGTGAATTCTCTGAAAAGCAGTAAATTGATTTCTCTCCCAATGTGTGCTGTTCAGATTTTCCTGGTAATCTTCTTTGGATTCACTGAATTGGTCTTCCTTGTGGTGATATTCGATGACTGCTATGTTGCACTCTAGTCCTTATTTTTTCCCCCTATCCTGAGGGTTCTGGGTTGGTGATGTCCCCTCCACCTCCAAGTGAGTGGGGGCTTATATCCCTTGGATAAGATGGATGAGATTATCCTGCCTGCAGCTGCAGACTCTCTCCATTCCCTGGAATAGGGAATGTCCATCATCATCTCCCCACTAGGTGTCATGGGTGAGTCCATTGAGTTGTAGAGTAGGAGTTGCAGCTCTACCAACCTTTTGAACCCAGCTGGCACATAGCCCATAGACTCTGCTTTCTAGAATTACACCTAAAACTCTGGCATCATAAATAGGTTTGAATAGAAGAGACAAATGGACCAGTTCAGGGAAGACATATTTTGGTCAGACTCTGTCACTCTCAGGAGCAAGGATTCCAAATTAGGGCCCACTGATAAGGCACCAAACTCTGAGGCTGTCTGCCCTGATATAGGACCTGGATGTCTCCAGAGCCCTCAGGAACCCCTCTTTTTGGGGTGATATCTGCATTGGAAGCCTATGAGGTCCTACTGGGATGTGCATAAGTGTTACCTCTGGGATGACCTCCCAACTCACTTTGAAGTCTTTTAGCCTTATGAACCCATTTGTCTTTACCATTTCCCCCTTTTATTAAAAGACTTTTTCCAGTCATGTTGCCCATTGGCACTTGTTAATAATCTCTCATTACCATGGAGGCTCATCACCTGGAGTCAGGTCCCACACTGGGAGGAAGGTAATGCATTCACATGCTGAGTTTTGCTTAGAGAGAGGCCACATTTGAGCAATAATGAGGCTCTCAGGAGGCAACTCTTAGGCATCCCATAATAATAGGCTGTCTCAATTTCAAGGGTAAAGACTCATAAGGCTAGTCATCAATAGCAAGTGCCATCAATGGATCATCCTCCTTTGCCAGACACTGCCCCTGCACTTTGGGGGCTGATGCTACTCTCTTTGGGAATGTGGCAATTCTACAGGATGGGAATTCAGTATTATCTCATTTATTGAGTAATTCTCCACCCCGTGAACATGCCCTGTGAGCATTTGAACAATTTTATATACCTTTATTTATGTTCAGGTGGACTTCCACCCTTGCACCCCCAATGCTGACACCCCCCCACCAATGATCTCCTCCCATCCCTGCTGTAACCCCTCTGTGATCCAAAACTTCTTCAAAGGTGAAGCCATAACATTAGCCAAACAGAATTAATAGGAAAATGAGTTAAAAATGATATTTAAATGTAAGAGTTAAATATATAAAAACGTAAAAAATAAAAAAATAGAAAAATTAAAATTTTTTAAAATAAAATAAAATCATATTTAAGGATTGGGTTATTCAAAATATGCAAAAAATTATAAAAAATAAATGAATATAATTTTTTTCCATTTTTGGCTTTTTTTGGTACAATATTTGGTGTCCAGTCTGTTCCATGGCACCTTCCCCTTCTCATTCCCCAGCGTCCCACCAGTTTTCATTTAATTTTCAAAGAAGTTTTAGGTCACAGCAAAGTCACACACAGAATATAAGACACTCCCATATTCTCAAACTAATCCCCCATTCCCCACCCCACACCAAAACCTTTTTGTATGTGGATGGCAGCACCATTATAACTGATATACAGATAGTGAAGCACAGCTACCAAACATTGTCATTGGTGTACACCATGGTCCACATTTTAGATTGTGCACTTTTATACATATTGATGACATTCACCCTGTCCTGTGTCCATCACTGCAAGGCAATGGAAAACATTTCAAGAGACCACTAAATGCCCTCTATTCTATCCACACTGTTCCTCCATACCCCTCTCCCCAGGGTCCACAATGACCACCTGGCTTGATTCTTTGGACAACAGGGTAAATAGATACATGCAACAAAGTGTCTTGGCCCACTGGTTCATCCCCCTGCTCCCAAGAGTCGCCCACCTGTCTATCATTGAATGAATCAGTCCTCTAAAAATAGGGAGTCCATCACCTTCCATCTCATTGTGTGGGTCTCCACCCACCCATTAATACAACACATTGTGACAGGAAGAAGACTCCCACACTTCCCAGAAGCCCACTCCAGATACACCCCCCTAAAGGCACCCTGATCAAGACCCCAAAGCTGTGACAGCTCCCCGTCAAATTGCCACAAGAGCATTCTCACCTCTGCACTCTCAATCCCACACCCACAAGCCCCAAGTGTTCACCCCGTCCCTCTTCCACCCCCCTAGCATCACCGGCACTCCAACCTACACTTCCCAACCCACCCACCCACCAACCCTGCATCACCAAACTCAACAATATCACCACCCACCTCTCCCATCCAACACGCAACCATGCCCCATCACCTCACCACAGATTACGTCCCTATGGATGATGTCCCACAACTTTCTCTTCTCTTTCTCTTTCTTGTAAACTTATCTTTCAGACCCTAGTTCTTGGGACTGCTCAATTTCTTTATTTTATATCATTGAGGTAATGTACTATTCATTCATACTTCAACACCTGGCTTGCTTCACTCAACATAAGGTCTTCAAGATTCATCCATGTTATCCCCTGTGTTAGCACTTTGTTCCTTCTTACTGCTGAGTAATATTCCATTGAATGTATGTACCATATTTTGTTCATCCATTCATCTGTTGATGGGCACCTGGTTTGATTCCAACTTTTGGCAAGAGTGAATAATGCTGCTATGTACATTGGTGTGCATATATCTGTTCGTGCCTTTGCTTTCAATTCTTCTGGGTATATACCCAACAGTGGAATCAATGGATCATATGGAAGATCTATAGTTAGTTTTTTGAGGAACTGAAAAACTGTCCTCCATAGTGGCTGAACCATTGTACAAACCCACAAGCAGTGGATGAGGGTTCCAAATCCTTCACATACTCTCCAAACCTTTAGCCTGCTATTTTTTTAATAACCACCATTCTAGGGTGTAAGATGGTATCTCACTGTAGTTTTCATTTGCATTTCTATAATAGCTAGAGATGTCAAGCTTTTTTTCATGTGCTTTTTATCCATTTGTATTTCTTCCTTGGAAAACTGTCTTTTCAGGTCACTTGCCCATTTTTAAAATAGGTTGTTAGTCTTTTTAATTTCGGGTATAGGATTTCTTTATATATGCAGGATATTAGGCGCCTATCAGATATATGGTTGGCAAATATTTTCTCCCATTGGGTAGGCTGTCTTTTTATTTCCTTGATAACATCCTTTGATGTGCAAAAGTTTTTAGTTTTGAGGAAATCCCATTTATCTATTTTTTCTTTTGCTGCACATGCTTTGGGTGTGAAGTCCATGAAACCATTTCCTATTACAAGGTCCTGTAGATGCTTCCCTACATTATCCTCCAAGTTTCTTATGGTCTTGGATCTTATATTTTGAATTTGCATCTATCTTGAGTTGATTTTCATATAGGGTGTGAGACGGTGTTCCTCTCTCATTCCT
>PVKH010008695.1:0-19306 GCA_004027955.1 Chaetophractus vellerosus | reverse complement strand
TGGGTTGGGTAAGACTCACACAATAACCAAAGAATATTGAGTTCCCATCCTGGGAAGTCTTGCTACATTCTCTAATAGAGCAGCAAGACTCCATGAAGTACATGGCTAGTGCTAGCAAAGGAGGACAGACCATTGATAGTGATGGTTATACTTATGAGCCTTTTCTCGAGAAATTGAAACAGCCTAATATTATATATTGCCTAAGAGTTACCTCCAGAAGCCTCCTTGTTGCTCAAATGTGGCCTCTGGCTCTCTAAGCCAAACTCAGCATATAAATGCACTACCTTTTCCCAGCATGGGGCATGACTCCTGGGGAAGAGCCTCCCTGGCACTGAGGGATTATTACCAAGAGCTAACTAGCAATGCATCTGGAATAAGACCTTGACCAAAAGGGGGAAATATTAAAAACAAATAAGTTTTTATGGCTAAGAGATTTCAAAGTGTGTCAGGAGATCATTCCAGAGGTTATGCTTATGCATGTCTCTGCAGAATCTCATTGACTGCCACAGTAGACAGTGCCTCAAACAGCTGGGACTACTGAGGGCTCTAGAGACATCTAGATGCTATAGGCAGGGCAGACAATCTCAGGAATTCTGCCCTCCATCAGTGGGCTTTACTTTGGAATATATGTTCCCTGATGTAACAGAGTTAGATTCATTTGTAATTTCCCTACACATGGTTCATCTGCCCCTTTTATTTGAATCTATAATTAGCACTATACTCATTAAATATATTCCCCAGACACTTAAATTTTTAATCTGTTCATATGCGGGTTGAGCCCTGAATTTCAGCAGATTTGCAACCAACACCTACTCTCCAGTTCATTGGATTTGCCCAGGATAACTAGCAAAAGTATGATGATGGACAACACTCATCCCAAAAAACAGAGAATATTTACAACTGCAAGCAAGACAGTTCCATCCATCTTCCCCATGGGATCTAGGACCCCTCTCAATCAGAAACAGAGTGGGCATCACCAACCCAAAATCCTCAAGATTGACTATGAACAAATATAAAGGGAGATGCAAAAATGAACATAAGTAGATTTATGATTATTCTAGCATGGAAGAGCTTGTATAATTGATATAAAGGCAGTGGCCACCAGAGGTTCTGAGGAGAGGGAGAGGGAAGAATAGGCATAACATGGTCTACATTGGGAACATTGTAATTATCCTGCAGGACATTGGAATGATGGGTACAGGCTATTAAACATTTTGTCAAAACCTATAAAATTGTGTGGTGCAAAGTATAACTTATAGTGTATAGTCCATGGTTAGTAGCAATGCTTCAATATGTGTTCATCAATTGTAACAAATGTACCACACTAATGAAAGATGTTGTTAATATGGGAAAGTGTGGGAGGGGAAGGGGTGGGGTATATGGGAAACATCTATATTTTTGATTTAACATTTATATAATCTAAAATTTCTTTAAAAATAACAAAAATTACCTAAAAAGTCCTGATAAAGGCCAAGTGATGATATGTTTAGTAAGGAATTTGGCCTCATCAAAAGACAGTTTTGGCCTTTAGCTTTGGTTCCTAGGAATAAAATAAACCTTTGGAATTTCCTGAACTATAGGAATATCTTTGTTATTCTTGTTGGGCTCCACTACTGATAGTTTATGTTAATGTGGTGGCTCATGCTTCCTCTTGTGATATTCAACTTCCAGGGAGTGGGAGATGGGTGCTGGAGATTGAGTATAGCCTCCAGTGTAATAATTCAATCAATCTCACCAATGTAATGAAATCCCAATAAAAAGTCTGGCCACCAAAGTTGGGTAAACTTCCTTGATTGGCATTATTCCATGCTTCTTGTTACACATCAATTCTGGGAGGGTAACACGTTGTGAGAATGATGGAAGCTTCATATTTGGAAACCTCCCAGACCTCCCCCTATGTATGTTCCTTTAGCTGGTTTTAACTTGTAAAATTTCCCTGTAATAAACATGACCATGAATATAATAGGTTTCAGTAAGTTCTGTGAGTCTTTATAGTGAATTTCTCAAACCTGAGGGTGGTCATGGGAGCCCCCAAGTTTGAAGTCAGTTGGTCAGAAAAGAGGGTGGTCTTAGGAACCTCAGGACTTGTGGCTGGTCTCTGAAGTGTAGGTAGTCTTGTAGGGACTGTTTCTTTTGACTGTGAGGTTTGACTAAACTCCTTGGTGGTTGGTTAGAGTGCATCCATATACAGGAGTCTAGAACCTGTAGAAATCATGTGGATGACTGCTACACATTTTCCAGCTCCCAACAAATTCTGGCAATAATACCACAGATAAGGCAGCCAGGTCATTTCCAGAATCATAACTTTTCTTACCAAAACTGCTCCTTTAAAAAGCATAAATTAGGTTGAGTCTATAAAGAACTCTAGAAATGGCCATAATATTTCGAGGACAAGAAGACAACCTCCTCCTTAAAATAAACTCACTGCTTATACTTGGTTCTTAAAGTGGAGAAATATTTTGATCCAGTAACCCTTTTATGCCTAGGGGCTTACCATGAAACTGACTATGATTGACAACACAGTGAAACTCTGTATATTTAATAAATCAGCAGACATAATGGCTGAACTCAGGCCATTTCTCACTTTCACTGGTGGTCAAGGATTAGAAAGCAGAGGAACCCTGTAGACAATTTGACTTGGGTGCAGGGATAGATATTATCAAAGAGAGGGAAGCAGGTGCAGAAATAGAATACTGGGCTCTCTCAAGACTGAATGGAGGCATACAAGTTTTCCCCAGGCTCTGCTTCTTATCTTAAAAGCAAAAAGAATTATTGTAGGAGTTATGGTTTCCTGTCTATGATGTAGCTTAGGGAAACATTGCTCATAATTATGCTGTGGTAGAAAAATGATATAAAGATGTGGAAGTCATAATGAGAATAATAATACCAGGATCTTAAAATGATCTGGGTACAGGGAAACTGATTCATGATTAGCAGGAGTAAATAAAAAAGACATAAGCAAACAATGTAAAACACTTTTATAACTTTACTTGTTTTCCCACAAGTCAACGAGAAACAATAAGCCAAAGTGCATTTAATTATCAAGGCATGATTGACTGTAACTAAATCCTGTATTAAAACGTTGCTGGTGATAAATCAATATAATTGAAACCATACGTGCACTAATTCCTAATTGATGATTGAATGCATTCTTCGTCAGAGTAGCAAAGCAGAATAATTACATGCCATCACTCCAGTTCTGAGAAAATTGAGGGCCCATGTCAAGAGAGAAAGCTCTATTTTGCAAGTCTTGTGAGATCAGGTTTCCAAGGTCATAGCTGGGAGCATATTCTAGGTATGTATGGACTTTCTTAATTATTCTAAGAGAAAAAATGTTAGCAACTCTTATTTAAACAACTGGAGGCAGGTCATTTTATTGGAAATACAGCCTCCATCATGAAAGAATATGAAACAATTTTGGCTTGCATTTTATTTTCCTAGGCTGCTGAAAGCAAATACCATGAAATAGTTTGACTTGAACAATGAGATTTTATTAGCTTACAGTTTTGAGGCTGAGAAAATGTCTAAATGAAGCCATCATCAAGGCAATGCTTTCTTCCCAAAGACTGGCTGCTCTGTCACATGGCCAGGCATGTGGCTATGTCTGCTGGTCTCTCCCTTCTCTTCCAGTTTTTGTTGATTTCAGCTTCTTACTTGTGTGGCTTTCTCTCTCTGTATTAATTCCTTTTTATAAAGGACTCCAGTAATAGAATTAAGACCCATCTTGAATTAGGTGGGTGTATTAGTCAGCCACAGGGGTGCCTTTTGAAATATACCAACAATTGGTCAGTCTTTATAAAGGGGTAGAAGTTTACAGTTACCAGGCCACAAAGCATAAATTTCTTCCCTCGCCAAAGTCCACGTGTTGGAGCAAGACAGCTGCTGACGTCTCTGGTGTTCAGGCTTCTGGGTTCCTCTGTTCCTGGGGCTGCATTTCTCTCCAGGCTTAGCTCCTGGTTCCTCCACAAGTTCAGCTGTAGACCATGAGGCTCTCTATGCTTTTGAGTCTCTCCACAAGGCCAGCTGTAGACTATCGGGTGAATAGCTCACTTGTCTTCTCCTGGAGCGCACCTCTCCAACATCAGAACTGCTTCTCAAAAATCTGCTTCTCAAATCTGCTGCCTTGTGTTTTACACTTGAGACCACACCCACCAAGGGGCGGGGCTCAACACCCTATTAACGTGGTCCAGTTAATGCCCTAATCATAAACCAATCATGCCCAAATGAACAGATCAGTTTACAAGCATGATTCAATTTATATTTTTGGAATTCATAATTAGATAAAACTGTCAAACCATTACAGTGGGTCACACCTTAGCTGAAGTAACCTCATCAAAAGACTTATGATATGTCGATATGTTCACGGCCACATGGATTAAATTTAAGAGCATGTTTTTCTGGGGGTACATACAGTTTCAAACCACCACAGCTTGGGTGGTCTTGAAAAATTTGTATAACTTTTATTGATAGTATAATGTTCATTAAAAATAAAAAAAAAATTTAGGAATAATAGACTTCACATGTTTACCTATCAAATCTAGGATAATAGAAATACCCGGAATCTACTTTTAGTGTACCTAATGCTACTGTCTACCAAAGGACTAGGAAATTTAATTAAAATTATTAAAATGATAAATAATATTACCCATCTATTATTTATTAATTAATTTTAATAGTAATTATTGACGGTATTCCAGACATTTTAGGTAGCTGGGCTACAAGGTTAGAAAAAATTTGGAATCTATTTTCAAGAGTCGCTGTCTAGATGGAGAAATGGATACAAATTCTTGCTATGGAATTTGATAACAGCATGATGACATGTAGATATAAGGTACAATAATGGAAAAGAAGTGTTAGTAATAAATTATAGTAGAGGTCAGTTTGGGAGGTGAGGTAAGCTTCAGAAGACAGTGTGGGATGCATATTTCAGGCATATAAAGCACCTAAGGGAGGTGCTAAGGATGATCTCCCACTCTTAAAGACAACTGTGCCATATAATATAGCCGAATCATGGTAGTGACTATCCTCTCTTGTTTACAAGTCCAGGGGGCTTATAAAAGAGGTTATATACCATAGGGTAAGAATCTGGGAGGTCACTTAAGAATTCTCCCTAAAACACAGAAGGCTAACATAGTGACATAAAGTGAGAATCACCTTCTCTTCAGTTTTCCCATGTTATTCTCCTAAGTCAAATTCTCATTTTTCCTGCTCTGAACTCTCATAAGCCTCTAAACAGAAGTCCTTGCTTCTTGTATCTCTACTGCTGAACTGTGCTCCTATCTTAAAGCACAGTTATTATCATTGCAACTCCATTACTTAAAATATTTTATTGCCTTCTTAGATATATAAAATGTACATTACAATCTGGGTGAAAATTGTCCTTCCAATATTACCTGCTGCTATACTTTCTCATTAACAATAGGCTTAAGCCAAATTGACTCCCTGATCTTTCTTATGTTTTCTTGCTTCCACAGACTTATGAGTAATTTTATTTCTATGGGGATGTCCATTCCCCTTGTTTTTTCACAACTAAATGCTATCTATGTTTTCAGGACTTTTCAAGAATTACCTCCTCCACAAAGTATTTTCTGACTTCTCTCAAAAATCCTATAGCACTTTAGCTGTACCAATTTTTAGCACTATTCACCAAAAGAGAAATCTTATGGGTTCTGCTATAAGCATCTTGAAAATAGGTCATGTATTTTATCAGCCTTTGCATTTTCCATAATACCTTGCATATAATTGGTGTTGAATTATATTGGAATATGTATTTGTCTAGTAATTGCTTGAAAGATGCCACTCCTTAAATGCTTGACCTCCTAAAAAGCTTTATTTTCTAACCCAAATGATAATGAGAAATAAACTATGTTTATTGGGTGGTTTATTAGCAATAATTATGACTAAAGTATGTTAAGAGTACTACTTGTAGTTAATCACTCCCTTCATTACCTAATTTACCCTTCTGACCCTGCTTGAAAATAATGTCTTTATCCTCAAGTCTTAATGAAGTCATCTACACTGAATACCCAATTAGACTGTGCCTTATATAATAAATTTTCTCTTCTCTGCTCAGCTTCAAGAGGCAGATACCTTGGCTGCTAAAAGAATTAAACTTTTGCGGCTGGCTGTAGCCCAGTGGATAGGGCACCAGTACACCACATGGGAGGCCCCAGGTTTGGTTCCCGGGGACCTCTCTGAGCAGGCAGACCGCCTGAGAAGGCAAAGCTGCCATGGGTGGGGCGAGCTGCCTGCAAATGGAGCAAAGCCACCTGCGAACGGAGCAAAAAAAGCCACCCGGGAATGGAAGCAGAGACGCCCACAAGCGGGACAAGGTGCCTGTGCGTCACCGCATTGGGGGGAGACAAAGCAGACATAGAAGAACACACACACAAAAAATGAACACACAGCAAGAGCAAGCAGAAAGGAGAGGGATATGTAACAACAACAACAAAAAAGAATTAAACTTTTACAACTATGGATGTTTCTTATTCCTGGATATAGCTTTCAAGTATCTAGATATTTTAACGTTAATATTCAAATTCTCTATGTTATTGTTACATATATAGGTAAATATTAGATATAGCAAATCATCAAAGGTAATAACTTTAAAAATATTGTAAATTATAATTCTGATTGAAAAATTCACTTGTTTTACTATCTAATGGAAGTTGTTTTAGAATATGTTAGGATGATAGGAAATCCAAAACATAATTTGGCCTCAAAGTTGCAACTTCTTTCAGAGGTACAGTCCGTTTTTATTACCAATGATACTTGAGAAAGTATTACTATTGAGCACAGAAAAGATGGTTCTAAAAAAATTAAGAGAATTCTAGATCTTGTAGAACCCAAATTCAGCAATAAATTATGAATTAGAGACTTGACTCCTGAATTAAGACGGTAAGATATAAAAAAGAGTTTTAACTCAGAATGGATAATATAGCTCAAATTTCAGAGTATGTAGGATATTGCCCTCAATATCCTACCCACACAGATGGCAGGCATTAATAAACAATCATGCTATTGTTTCACACTAAGCACGGCTTAAGCTCAGATAATGGGAATTGGAACAAGGGATGAAGTCTAGTTACTCCCTGGAATATAAATTTCTGTGTTTTCAAATATACCAGGAAAGATTTGAAACTCAAGTTGACTGGCAAAATTCTCATACACTCAAAGGTTCTAGGCATGTTAGTCTCAATAAAATCATTCACAAACTTATCATATTTCAATTTTTTCCTCCACTTATCTAGATAATTCTTTGCTGTACACCTTTTCCTGGTATGCTGACACAAGTTGATAAACACAGTTCATAAAAATAAATTGATGTTATTGAGTACATCGAGATAAATCATGTTGTCCTGTTCTAATATGATGGCAGAAAAGTGAGACTTTTGGTATTTTTTAGCTGGAAGAATCTTTGAGGGAGATGGTTTGTCCTTAACAACCAAATGGTGAAACTGGAGCTTAGAAATACCACTCAGCTTTCTGAGATTATAATACTAGTAAGTGGCAGAAATATAAATAAGGTGCAAGTCTTTTGGTTCAAGGAGTAAACATGCCCTGAATGGTATTAAGGGTTTGAGTCACCATTTGGTTCATTAGTTCATCTTATCTCAGAGCTTATTTGGGTGAGAGGAAATCTTTGTTCTCTTTACAAAGGTTTATTCCACCATCCAGACCATAAATTCCATTCTCTCTCAACAATTCAACTGTGTAGGAAAGAATTTGGCCTTATCCAAAGAGTAAGGTATATGTTTGGCCTTTGTTCTGGCACCTGGGATGTATCTTAAAACCCTTGGAATTTTCCAAGTGATAGGAATGTCTGTTATTCATGGTGGGTCCCATGGAGCACACCTGATAGTTTATGAAATGACTCATAATGGGTCACTCAGACTTCTTGTTATATCAATCAATAAATCATGCCCCAATAAGAACCCTGGATCCCAAGGCTTGGGTGAATTTCTCTGGGTTGGAGATACTTTATAAGTATTATCATACATATATTCTGGGAAGAAAACTCATTTTAAAGACAACCGAAGCTTAGCTTTTAGAACCCTCTTAGGCTGTACTCTATGCATCTCTTCCTTTGTCTGGTTCTAATTTGTATCTTTTTCCTATAGTAAACTGTATCTGTGAGTATAACATCTTTCAATGAGTTCTTTGATTATTTCTAGTGAACTATCATAACTGAGGGTGGTTTTGGGAAACTCATGAACTTGCAGTTGGTGTCAGAAGTCAGGGTAGTCTTGTGCTGATTCTTCCCTCTAATTTTGCAATCAGACCTTAAATCCTTTAAGTTGGGGTCACATGTCTTGGACAGACTTGACAGTCTGGAAGACTATCTTGCAGTTTGACTAAATTAATGTATTAATAAAATCCTATTTTTATTTAATTACTTTCCATCTATCTACACTAGCACACAACAAAGCCTTTTCCTTTGACTCTGGCCTTAGTATTGCCAATTTTCTTTTCTTATTTTTTCAATTGTCCGGGTTTTATACATCCCCCTTGCATAATCATATGTCTCCTGATTAAACTCTGTACCTAAAGGTCTATCTTAATTCTTTCCATTCATATAGTTTCATTAAACTAATTTTAGACACTAATGTATTGTAGTGATTTCTATACTTAATAGAAAGAAGTCAAATTTCTTCTGTTAATGTGTCTTTAGTCTCTACAATCTGACTTTATCTTCTTTTCATTCTATTTTTTAACTAAAATACTTTAATCTATTCACTTCCTCCAGAAGGCATCATGTTCATTTTCAGGTTTACTTATAATATTTATTCTTTTCAGAATATTTTCCTGGGTCCCTCCAAATTCCTTTCTTTGTTCAGGTAACAACTTAAAACTCTATGAACCCTCCATCCTAGGATAACATTCTCCTTCTCTGAAAACTAGGACAAGGTGATTTTTGTGCATTTGTTTTTGTTTTGCTTTTTTTTTTTTTTTAAATGAGGAGTAATGCACAGTGTTAGGCCAAAGATTTGGAATCATACAGATGTGGGTTTGAATCCTGGCTTCAATACTAACCACCTGTGTTAACTTGGACTCTGAAGAAAATGTCCCTATTTGCAGATTGGGGATGACAGCACTTAACTCTTTCCTTTGCTATGAGGATTATTATGGCAAGTATCAATTAGCTATCACCTTGCCTTCCAGAATAAGCCTGCATAAAATGGTAGCTGTTGCTTCTCTACCATTTATATTGTTATGCAGTTGAATTACCTTTGTGTTTATCTTATTTTTCCAACTGGTTTGCTAGTACCTTGCTGATAGGGACCTTATCTTTTGTGCTGCAATTCAGATCTGTGAGATTTTACAACAAAAAGCATATGAAAACTTTTGATAAAAAGGTCTAGGATTATGCATCTCTGACAGACCTGGAGCAGTTTATGTCTGCTGTTAAGGTTTCTACTACAGATGTAATAATAAAATGAAGGTGTGTGCTTTCTGCCTGTCTGGTTGTGGTAGCCAAGATTGAATGGGGGGGCCCGGCTAGATAGCTCAGCGGATAAAGAGCGCGCTGGGGTACCACATGGGAGGCCCCGGGTTCGGTTCCTGGGGACCTCTCCGAGTGGGCAGACGGCCTTGAGAAAGGCAAGCCACCGTGTGTGTGGGGGGGGGCAAAAGCCACCACGGGCAGGGCAGAGCCCCCACGGGCATGGCAAAGTCACCGTGAAAAGCGGAGCTGCTGCCTGCGAACCGCGGAAGCAGGCAGCCCGCAAAAACATGGAGGGCTGCTGCCCGCGAAACATGGAGTGGAGCTGCCCGTGAAAACAGAATGAAGCCACCCTCAAAAGGAGCGAGCCACCGCCGTGGAGGGCCGACTCGGCGCGTCACCTCAAAGACGGGGGTACACAAGAAGCAGACATAGAAAAACACAGAAGAATGGACACACAGCAAGAGCAAGCAGAAGGGGGGGATATGTAATAAAAAAAAAAAGATCGAATGGAGGAATACAGGAAATTCTAAAAATATGAGGAAGGGGAAATAATCTTTGCAACTCAGAAGTAAACTTATAAACAGAAAAAAATAGGTCTAGGATTGCCCCTTATGGATTCATGTAAACAGTTCATCATTTTAGCCTGTTTCTCAGTCTGTAAAATGGAAACTACATAATTCATGGGCTTTTAAAAGAATTAAATACAATAGTTGCAAACAGACTTCTAAAGATGTAAACAATTATTTTAATAGGTAATAATAGTAATAGAGAATACATATTTTAAGAATGTTGAATAAAAAGGAAGGGATCCAATGCTTAAGACTATAATGCAAATTTAGGGGTCAGACAAATGACACACCAAGAAAATAAGAGGACCTAAATTTTTAACTAGCTGAGACTCAGGTAACATGGTGGCTACATACAGATTATTCACAATTTTAACATTTTCAAAGAATACTAGCAATTAAATTTGAGACACAAGACAATGTCTACAGATATCAAGTCTTTATAAAGTATGTAGTAGAGCAATTTTCTACAGAGCATCTTCCTTTATCTCCAGTGTAATAATTGATGCCATTATTTTAGGATGATCATCTACTGCTTTAAGTATGTGTTAAGAAATTTTTCAGAATTGATAAATGCCTCACTTTAAGCATACTTTTTGAGGTTTTCTGGTCTTTTATCTGGAACCCAGTGGTGGCCAGTATACAGTATATATAGAAAAGTCATAAAGAATATCAAATATGACCTAATTCAATACTCTGATTTGTGTTATGATGCTGAAGGTAGAGCAAGTTAAAATTTTATCACTTCTGACTAGGAAAATGTCCTTTAAGCTATTCAGAGGAGTTAATTTGGAGATTCTGCTTCTTCACAGATATCTTTTGAGCACCCACTGATATCATTTATTATTCCAGGTGATAGTAATTCAGAGGTTAACAGGACAGAATTTTTACCCTCATAGTGCTATTCCAGTTAGGGACATGAAAAATTAACAAATATATAGAACATATTCTGAAAAAAAAGGCTAGCTAGAGAGTTAGAGAATGCTTAGGGCAAGAGTTTGGGGGTGCTCTTTTATATTGGGCCACCAGAAAAGGTTTTTTTGAAAAGATAACATTTGAAATCAGTTCTTTATAAAGTGATAGATTCAGTTATGCAATATCAGGAAAAAAGAGCATGCATTTCAAATCCCCAAAGTGAGATCTGTTCACATTTTGGAACACATAATTCTCATTTAATACTTTCTCCTTGAAATGTATGTTTTCTGCATTTCCTACACTGAGCCTGACTTTTTCACAGAAAGTAGTGATAAAAGATCTGATTCAGTATATAGTTTGATAGTCAGATCAAAAGTCAAATTCATTTTATGTGGGATATGAGGGAAATAGATGAGACAAGAATGATTTTGATAGTTTTGGTCCTAGAAACTGAGTAAATAATAGCACCATTTACTAGATGAAGGGACTAAATAAGAAGATTTAAAAAGTTTAGGATGCTTATTTAATCCAAATGGAGTGGAGGAGTAAGTAGGGAAATATAAGAATCTAGAGTTCACTGATGATTTTGGGAGCCTTGTAAATCTCTAACTTTTTAAGAATAAATGAACATAACAGACGAAGTGTGTATTAGTCAGCCAAAGGGGTGCTGATGCAAAATACCAGAAATCAGTTGGCTTTTATAAAGGGTATTTTTTTGGGGTAGAAGTTTACAGTTACCAGGCCATTAAGTGTAAGTTACTTCCCTCACCAAAGTCTATTGCCAGGTGTTGGAGCAAGATGGCTGCCTATGTTCAGCCTTCTTCTTCCTCTTAAGACTCCATGGTCAGGCTCTCTAGGCTTTGTCTCTCTCCCCAGGGCTCGATTCTCTCTAGGCTCAGCTGCTTTGTTCTCTCCACTAGGCCAGCTGTGAACTGTGAGGCGAATGGCTTGTCTCTTTTCTCTGGGCTTTCTCTCCTTCCTCATGACTTAGCTCCTCTGTGTGCTTACTTGACAGGGCTCCAGCTCAAAAACTCCAGTATCAAAACTCCATCTCTGTCCTTTGCCATGCCTTTTATTTTTGAGTCCCCACCCACCAAGGGGTGGGGACTCAACGCCCTTCTGATGTGGCCCAATCAAAGTCCTAATCATAATTTAATCAATGAAAAGTGATACCTTTGACAGACCAGTTTACAAACATAATCCAATAACTATTTCTGGAATTCATAAACAATGCCAAACTGTTACAAGGGGTATTATTGTGGTAATCTAATTTTAGGAAAGATTTTCTGGATGATGCTTTCTGCCAAGTTAGCAACAAGAAAATGAGCCAGAGGAGGGAATTATTAAAGACAATAGCTTTAAAAGATTGCTCCTTAGGGAGCATGGCTAGAAATATATTCAAAGCTTCTACCAAACATTTTTAAGATGTGATTTCTTCTGCTGATATAAATTCAAATCCTGAATTTATACTTCATAACTAAATTACAGAATATCCCTGTAGCTTTTAGGCTGTCTCAAATCTTCTAACTGATTTCTCGAATTTTTGTAATTCAATAACTAGCACTCAAGGGGAATCAGAATGGCCAGTGTACCAGTCAAAGTTCAATTGAAGATAACAGAAAACACTTTATATAGCTTAAGCAGAAAGATACTTAATATAGAGGAGCAGATGCTCGCACAATTGTTGAAAGGACTGGAAGTACAAGCTCCAGGTTGAGCTTATAGAAATTATTCCTAGAGGATCACTGCAATGATAATAATTAAATAAAAATGACTGTATAGTATTTCTTCTGATCCAGGTATCCTTCTTCATGCTTTCCTTATAATAACTAATTCTCACTAAACAAAAAACCTAGTGACTCACTCATCCTCCCATAATGAGCAAGTGGCAGAGCTGGCATTTGAACTCAGGCAATGTATTGCCTAAGTCCATCCTCCTAACCATGTGCTCTACTGCCTTTCTAGATACTGATTTAGAATTATTAAGTGGTTACCTCTGCCAAAATCAAGAACTTATGGAATTACAAAGTTACTGCCCAAACTACTGAGTCAAGACCCCACTGCTTCAAGTCCATCCATGCCAGTGCAATGCATGCCCCATCCTTGTGAAGCCAAGGCCCAGACATGGGACTTCTGCTACTGCTGCTAGTAGAAACTGCAGACAGCAGCAGGGATGGTACCTGGCTGTCTCTCAGTACAGCCTTCCAACTATTGTAGGTGTAGGGGTAAGTTTTCTTGGTCAAGGCTTATTCATGTGTGAAAACCAAGTTGAAATTGATGTAGTCAAGATTTCCTACCTCTTGAAGTCTACAAAGGTACGAAGGACAGGAGTGACTCTATCTATAGTGCATGCCACAGCCAGGGAAAATACTGTATGGAGAAGGTAAGACTGAAACTGAGGGTAAGAGATAGCACTGTTCAGAAGCAAAGGGTAAACTTTATGTTTACAAATGGATTATAATTACAAAGGGTCCACATTTTTTTTTTTTTTGATGCCAAAACAATTGATGACATCTGGCCAGGCTGTGTCTTCAAATTATCATGGCACAATATGCACAAACTTGTCATCTTATATTTCAGTAACCTACAATCCATGACCTTATTTCTTCTACCCCTGTGTTTTGGTTTGCCAGAAACGCTATGGCAGATATCACATAAATGGCTGTTTAACCAACAGAAATTTATTGGTTCATGGTTTTGGAGGCTACAAGTCCAAAATAATGTCATAAACAAAGCCATGCTTTCTCCCCAAGGTAGTTCTGGTGCTGGCTTGCCACAATCCTTGGGGTTCCTTGACTTGCATCTCTGCCTCCCAACACATGGCAGTCTTTTTGTCCTTGTGTATGCTTTTTTAGTTTCCACTGACTTCCAGTTTCTTCTTGTGGCCTTCTCTGACTCATCCAAATTTCTTCTGAATTATAATGGACTCCAGTAAAACAGATTAAGGCCCACCTTGATTCAGTTGGGCCACACCTTAACAAAAAGTACATTTTCAAAAGATTCTATTTATAAATGAGTTCACACTCATGGGGATTAAGAACTTCTTTTGTTGGGGTACTTAATTAAATCTACCAAACCTTGGCTCCATCATAAGTGTAAAGAGAATTTAGATAATATTATAGGATGGAAGCCCTCTGTATAAAGGAAAGAATGTAGTTAAACACATGGGGCATTGATTTGTCTTATATATATATAAAGAAACTGCTGTCCTCATATGTCACCCTTCCCTTCCCCTTGAATAAATCTGGCTTCTACTGTTTTCTCACAAAGGAACTTGGATATATATGTGGAAAAGAATTCAGATAAGTCAGGATCTATTGCAGCATTTGTATTAAAATTTGCATTAGAACATTGGGAAGCTGAATGTATGGAAAATCAAGAAAATTGACTATAAATTGCTCTAATGTTGATTTATAATCCCTTCTGCAATTTAAATTTAAAAGTACATGAGCTCCAGCCTTGAAAGCTGAGATCTGGCCTCCTCATTTAACTGCTGTGAAATTTTTAAACATGTCACTTCTTCATTCTGAGCCCCAGTTTCCTCATTCATGGGAGGAGAATGACAATAGTCACCTCAAAGTGTTATAGGAGGTAGTAATAGCTGTTGAAAAAATATTGTTAGAAAATAGGGAGTAGTGATTAAGAGTGGGACAGCTTGGAGCCCAATCCTGGCTCCAACACTTATGAGCTTTATGACCTTGAGCATCATTTAAAGCTCTCTAAACTTATGTTTTCTCATTTGTCAAATGAGGAAATTAAAATAGATATTTCATTGGGTTGTTGCAAGAATTGGAACACTGTAAGAGACATACAGAATCCTATAAATTCCATGAGAAAAGCACTCATTAAATGTTAATTATTAATAGACCTCAGTGAAAGATACATGGAATTTTGTCATTTCACTAGAGTTCCAATGTGTATAATTGTGTATCATCCGAATAAAAGACTTGTTGAAATCCCCTAAACTCATGACTTGCTGGAAGTCCCTCATTGAGCAATGTGTTTCTGATCCATGGCTCTTTGTATTTTTATTTTTTGCTTCTAGACTTGAATTGCACCTAATTCTAATTTCCCTGTTTAGCTCTCTTAAGATACATTTGACAATATGCATTAGTAAAACAAAATTGAGAAATTATCACAAAGAATCATTCATATTGAAGACATTTAGCTATGAAGATAGGAAGAAAGTGCAATTCTTTAGGAGGTAGAGAAGAGAAACAAGAATGAAGAAATGCTGTTTAACAAATCATTTCCTTTGTGTTTGGTTTCAAAAGCAGAAGCCATGAAGGGAAGATATTTTTTTGCTATTATACTGTTTCGGTAACTTAACTTCAGCCTGCCCCAATGCAGTGAGTAGTTTGGATGCTGAATATAGTTTTCATGGTTTACCCAACTCAGTTTGGTAAAGAGGTGGCCTCACATAATGTTTATGATTCTTTTGTCTTAATAATACCTCATACAAAACTAGGAATACATAATTGCTGTATTTCTCAGAAGAAGGTAAACCAGTACCAGTATTGATAAGTTTGATAGGCCTCAAATATCCCTTAAATTTTGAATGTTACTTAGACTCCAGAACTCTTAACCTGAAGCACACACACAATATATTTTGCTTTGTGAACTTAATTTTCACTGAGCCAATTTTTTCCTATTATTACAGAAAAGTTGTTGGTATTACATGGTTGCTGGCTTTCTTCTATTTATATTCATTTAAAAATAAAAATAAATAAAGCATAACAGATGTGCTAGAGATTGAAATAGATAATGGTGTGCATCAAAGTATAGGGAATGTTACCAATACAGTATTAATCTCATTTAGTTATTTGTAACAGTGAATTCTGTCATCAATCGAAATCCATCAATCTGATAATATTGCAATCATGATTCCATTTTCATCCAGGTACTTGGAAGTTATGAAAGTTTTGGCTAAGAAATATGAATAATTTCAAAGTACTGGAGCAGTTAATTCAATTCCAGAAGTCCTTAAGCTGTTCATTAATAGCTGTAGCCTGAAGCTAGGATGTTTAATGTATCACTTTTTATGGAAAATAAATTTCCCTCTCTGTGTAAGTGTATATGTATAATGCTGCTGTATTGTTTTAAAGTACAAAAAGAGATTTTGGATAAGTTATGATGAGCAAAATTCATTTTTTTTTTTCAGTAATGGAAAAAGGCTGATAATAGGTTCGAAATGAGTGGATTAACAACTTAATTTCCTGGAAAAAAATCAGTGACTTTATTTTCATTTTTTTGTCCTAGACTAGAAAGGAAACTGCCATTTACCCAAGAAAATGACTGACAAAGGGCTTCTTTGTTGGGAAACACTAGTTATTTGAGGGATTTAGGGACTTTTCTTATGTTAACATATGGGAATGATTTACAGTTCACATTAGAACAAACTCCCTGACTGCACAAGGATACTAGAGAATCCATTTACCATCTATGGACATTTCAAAATTAAGGTTAGCATCTCTTGTTTGAGATTTCATTTATGGTTTTAAGACCTTAATCCTATTTTAAGGATGTAATTAATAGTC
The DNA here is from genome assembly GCA_004027955.1 of Chaetophractus vellerosus. NCBI lineage: Eukaryota > Metazoa > Chordata > Mammalia > Cingulata > Chlamyphoridae > Chaetophractus > Chaetophractus vellerosus. The sequence continues at coordinate 2,843 of PVKH010008695.1, read as the reverse complement.
TTTAAACTTATTTCTTTTGGTGAGGACATTGGCATAATTTCAGAGCAAATGTTCATCAGCTTAAGTCTATGGATTGGTTTGTGATAAATGAATTACCCTCTACCTTCCCTAACACTCTCTGCAAACCGAAAACACAAAGACTTGTAGAATAAGTTTGTTAAATCATGGACAAGTTGTCTGAAAGTGGTTTGAACTCCTGCCTTCTTCTCTTGTTCCTTCAGAATTTGTTCTCTATAGAGCAGGTAGAATGATCTTGAAACAACATAACCACTATATAGTTACTTTTCACTTTAAAACCTTCCAACGTGTCTTACTGCATTTAGAAAAAAATTCAATATCCTTACTTAGTCCTAAAGGTAGGTAAGATCTTCATGATCTATTTCTACTTAGCCTTTCAAATTTATCTCAGCACAGTCACATTTTCTCAATAGTCTCTGGCAAAACTGCCTTACTTCCATTCTTGGAACATGCTGCTCTCTTTCCCTGCCTCAGAAATTTTGCATATGCCATTCCATCTGCTTTCCTCACTGTGGCAGTTTGATCTAGTTTTGAATTCCAAAAATAGATATGGATTATGTTTGTAAACAGTTCTGTTCTTCTGGGTGTGATTAAGTTATGATTAGGGCTTTGATTGGGCCATGTCAGTAGGATATTGAGTTCGTGTTCCTTGGTGGGTGGGGACTCAGAGATAAAACTACATGGCAGAGCAGAGGAGTTAGTTGGAGTTTTGAGTTGGAGTTCTGATGCTGAGTTTTATTGCTGGAGCCCGGGGAAGTAAGCGCACAGAGGATCCTGATCGTGAGGAGGGAGAGAAGGCCTAGAAAAATGAGATGAACCATTCACCTGACAGTTCACAGCTGGCCTTGTGGAAAGAGGCAAAGGCTAGAGGGCCTCATAGTCTACAGCTGGACTTGTGGAGGAAACAGAGGAGCTGAACTTGGAGAGAGGCAAACCCCTGGAAGAGAGGAACCCAGGAAGCCTGAACCCTGGCAGACATCGGCAGACATCTTGCTCCAACACTTGGCCATCGAATTTGGTGAAGGAAATAACAATGCTTTATGGCCTGGTAACTGTAAACTTCTCCCCCCAATAAATACCCTTTATAAAAACCAACCGGTTTCTGGTGTAGTGCATCAGCCCCTCTCTGGCTGACTAATACACCCACTCCTCACAGGCTTACACCGTTCTTATCCTTCAGGTTTCAGTAGAATTATCACCCTTTGATTAAATCCACCTGTCATACTATTTAGCCCCCTGTTTCTTTACTTTGTGGCACTTAGCATAATTTATAACTCTAATATTTAGTTGTCTGATGACTGTGTATGGCCTAATTCCACCCTTCCAAAGAAAAGAAGCATCAAGCATCAGACATATTGTCAGTCTTGTTTACCTAGAACAGTATGTGGTATCAAGTTTGTCCCCCTCGTTCCCATACTTCTCATGCTACCTTCTACCATTACAGCAAATACTTCCTGAGAGAACCCAGATTGGAAACTTTGATGATGCTATCATTTTATTGATTAAAGTAGAAAAAACGCCAAAAATTGCAAGTGATTTAAAGCATGGATTTATAACAAGCTTCACAGGGATCAGTTAGTAGAATCCACTTAACTGCAGAGGGCAGTGCTGTCTTAGGTGCTACACAGCAATTGCAGGACTCATTCGAACACTGTTTATTTCACATTAGATATCTTTGATGGATGCTCTAAAATTCTTTCATTACTGTTTTAGCAATGTGTTATGCAATTGCACTTTAGAAATGACACTTATAAGAAATATCAGAGTTTTATCCACGGATGGATCAGAATTTTCTTAAATTAACTGAATGGCCCTTTGGAAATGATTTTTTGAAAAATTACAGATACTTTCATTTAGTCCTAACTTCTGACTTCACTTCCTTTAATCTCTCCTTTAAAAAATGCTTTTGGGATTTAATCAGATTTAGCAGTAAGTAATGCAACTTCCAAGAAGCCTCCCTAATTTTCAGAAGGCTAAAATAGATTTTGAATCTAAAAGTACTTTCTCTCATGCTCTTTTCTACAGATTTTCTGACCCCTCTTTTTTTCCCACCCTATCAATATTGTATGTTTTTCCATATTAATCTCCAAATTATATCTCTGATCCTGTTACTCTTTTCTGAAAAACTTTAGAGTTTCCTCATTGCTTAGTAAGCATTACCTAGTCTTCAAGACCTAATATTGCCTGATATTGCCTTCCCAAACTTATTCTAACTACTGTACTCCCTTAGTCATTTGAAACTGCTCCAGGTCAAGCCAACACTGTACTAGCTGGCCAAGCTTGTATTAGGGAGGGAACTCTGAAAATGTAGCAGAATACTGAAAAGCGTGGGTTTCTACCACTCCTTTGTCAGCAGCTTTTCTCTTTGCATATTAGGAAAATCTGTTTGCACTTCCATGGCCTTCTCAACTATTGATTAATTTTTCCTAGATGAGAGTGGTGATCAGAGAAAGGTTTAAGAGGGATGGCGTAGAGAAGCAAGGGACCACTTAGAAAAGTGGTTTGTCTTTAATGTACATGCCAATACTTGACCCTTTTATTATTTTGGTCATTAATGCTCTTTTCTCTTCCTTCCCTCCTTTGTAAAAGTATATGTGTTATGAATCTTTATAAGTCATATCTACTAATATGAGATAATTAGAAGATATTGTATTGTTATCTTTTCAAGGAATATTTGTATTGCATGGCTCCAATGATACCTGGGAAAACCAAAATTTAATATACAGATTAGAGCACTTGTAGCATTATTGACAAATTAAGAAAGTATTTCGGGGGTGGGGAATGAATGAATAAATCTTTAAAAAAAAGGAAATATTTCTCTTTCA
>PVKH010008694.1:8455-19416 GCA_004027955.1 Chaetophractus vellerosus | reverse complement strand
CTATATGATAAAGGACTGGTAAAAAGGAGGGAGGAGAGAGGCTGGCAGAATGGTGTGGAGCAGGGGTTCTTAACCTTTTTTGTTCCACGGATCCCTTTGCCAGTCAGGTGAAAACCACGGATCTCTTACTAAGTACACAGGATACTGTGTATTATTTAATAAATACATCACACCTGCACCAACACGTCCCCACAAGAATAATGCTTTTTTGAATTTCAGTTCAAGCTCATGACCCTCTTGTTAAGAACCCCTGGCGTAGAGGGAGGGGCGGAGCATGTGGGGGGGGGGGAGAACCCGCGAGTGGAGGGCTAGGAGCCAGCCAGTGAGAGGGAGGGATGCTGGGGGCAGGGCGGGTGCCGAGAGGATGGGGAAAGAGTGGCAAAGGGATGCCAGGTAGTGCTGTGGGATGCCTATTGGAAAGCCTTCCAAGAGATGGAAGGAAAGGTTGGAATTGTTATTTAGTTCTTCTTGGCTGCTGGGCAGTCCTGACAAGGTGGGCTGTAGGCTACTGGTTTTTGTTGGCATTAGCAGTAAGACTCTTGTGGGCTTCCTCTCTGTGGGACCTCAGGCAATGGGTGTCAAAGACAGACCCAGAGGCAGAAACATTCAGAAAAGGAGAGAAAACGTTTTCTTCAGGCCTCCCAAGGAAAAACTACCAAGGTTCCCAAAGTCCCGTCAGTCCATCGTGGTGGAGAAGCAGCAGCACAGTTGGCTGGGGCCATGCTGCCTTTTCAGACGTCCTCAAAGCAAAGATCAGAAAGGAAGGGTTTCTCCTAGACAGTCAGGGTTAGGCAAGGTTTTAACATTTGAGAGACCAGAACCAGGCCTGATGCCAATGTTATCACTGAAGTATCTTAGGATGCCATTTTTCTCTCCTTGTATGTGAAGTGCTTAATCATATTGGAAGCAAGGAAAGGTGTTAGTTTTCAATTCTACACTGTCAAGTTCTCATAGTCTGTTATAAAAATATGAAGCCTTCAGCAGGAATGAACCAGAATGGGCCAATGTTACAATAACCTCCAAATAAGATTAAACTGTTTGTAGAACAGCAACTCAAAAGGCAAAATAGAGAGACACATTTGCCACCCCAGTGTATGGGAAATTATTTTCATCAAACATCCTTTGTCACTGACTACACTCTTATGAAAGCCAATATCAGATGCTCAAACCTCTCTGCAAGGATGGAAATTAGTACTTGAGCAGAACATTTGTTTTACCTTTTGATACTTGTGTATTTCTATTGTCAATTTCATCAGTAGTTCTATTATTTTTCTATTGTGTTCATATGGGCCACGATACACATTTACTTTCTCTTCTGTTTCTCATTATTATGTGCAATACTTGTAAGGAAACCACAAAAATCTGATTTTATGAACATTTTCCTCAAAGTGCTCCTCGCCAGTCCATTTTCCTTAGAATGACAAAGCTGCGTATCACATGCACATCTGCTGGGCCTGCATTCCTAAAATGTTGCAAGAACGTGTGCCCTGCTGGGTTGCCACAGGACACAGCAGCTTCGTGATGTGCTGCCATTACAAATAGGCAGGAAATGGGTGTTGACGTGGGCAGGAGCGATCTTCCTGTCTTCCCTTGTGGTTAGAAAGAGATATTTTGAGGGAGGAGTGCTGGGTCAGCAGCTCTGTGTGGATGTGGCAATAGCTAGAAGCTCTGGAGGGCTTTCCTGGTGGAAAGTGGGTGAAAGGGGATGGGGCACCAACAACCAGTGCCTTCAGTACTGCTCTTGTGGTTAAAGGAGCAGGCCTGGGGTCACTGGTTGCTGAAACTTCTATATCACCTGAGCTCCCCAAATGAACGTTTGAGTGGTTTAGAGGTGAGGGAGTGAATGGCCAGCCCTGGCTGGGCAGGGCTCCAGGTATGCTAAGGGCTCCAGTTCTGCTATAACCACGGGGTCAGAAATGAGGTAAGGTTTTAAGTCAATTCTATCACTTGAAATCATTTGATAGAATTGGTTCAAAACCTTACCTGGTTTTCTTCTAGTCAGTCATTCAACCCAAACTGATTAAGCACCTACTACAGGCCTGGCACACGGCCGGGTGCTGGGAGCCAGCAGTGTACAGCGTCTGCCTGGGGATGTTTTCTCAGAATCGCTGCTTTCATCCCTCTCTCCTTAGATTACCTTAGAACCTATGAACCACTTTGTAGGAGGCCACCTGTTTTAGGCTGGGCTCCTTCTTCTTCAAAGCCCACCTTGAGCTCAGGATTCCTGTAGAAGTGACATACAAAGGAAGTGTCCCAGGGCAACAGGGACATAGGGGCATAGGGGGAGCAGAAGGAAAGGGAAGGGAAAGGGGCAAGCAAGGTGCGGTTTCCAGTGAAGTCCCAGACTCAGTCCAATGGCACGGGGAGCTCTGGAGGGTAGAACGCTTCAGTCTGTATCACCCCCGAACAAAGGAGTTGTTCTCTGTTTTCCCTGTTGCTGCAGCCTGCCAGGGGAGAGACCTCCAGCCCTCGCTACTGCAGAGATGGCCCCGGCACCCAAGGGCAATTCGCTGACAGTTGCAGGTGCAAAGCAGTGCGCCCCACACCTTGCCAGCCAGGGAGGTTGCAGGTAAGATAGAAAGAAGGAAAGAGCCTCCCACGAGCCTTGCTATGCACAGCTGGCCGTCAGACCAGCAGCCATCACCGGGAGCTTGCCGGAGATGCAAATCTCAGGCCCCACTCCAGGCCTTGTAAGTCAGAATCTGCATATTAACAAGATCCCCAGAGGATCTGTTTGCACATTAATATGGGAGAAGAGCTCAGCCCCAGGCAGAAAAAGATCTTGTCCTGGCAGGAAGGCTAGACATCCAGCTCATGAACGCATAGAAATGCCGTCTACATAATGCCTGGGATTTCCGTTTCGAGGGAAACTGATTTTTAACCTAGAATTCTATACATCACAAAAGGACCTTTTTAAAAACATGGGACTAAAAAGATAGTTTCGGATACACAAGATCTCAAAATCCTTACTTCCCCCGACTCTTTTCTGAAGGAGCTGCTGGAGTATGTGCGTCAGGCACCGAACCAAGGGGAGGAACGTAAGGATCTAGGAAAAAATTCCAACCCAAGAGAGGTAAGAGGGCTCCTCGAGAGGCCTAGGTCCTCAGAGAGGACAGAACGTCAGTTGGCCTGGGGAGAAGCTCTTCCGTCTGGAGCAGTCAGAGGCTCTGAGGCTCGGAGCATGATTATTTTAAGTAAATCAAATTGATCAAGTAACTTATGTGTTTGAACATATTAAAATAAGATTTATTTAATTTGGAGAGAGTTTGTGGTTGAATTAGTGATAAGTCTATATAAAGCTAAACAAATTTAAAAATCACAATTAATCGTGTGAGAGGAAACAAAATGGGCAGAAAGTGAAATGATAGAAGATGGTACAACCATGAATTCCACGCCTATAGTCACAATAAGGCAAGCAGCAAATACTGATCTAACCAAAATGCTGCTTAACTACCCAGGAGATACGGCGGGAGAGGAAATGTGCACCTGTGTGATGGGGGGTGGGGGGGGTGGGCAGTGCCTAAAACTGTTCAAGGAGCAGCTGTACGAGCATGGTCTTTACAAATATGGAAGTAAATAAAAGAATTAGCTAACACCAAAGTTGCCTCTGGGGGGTGAGAAATGTGAGAAGAAATGATTGTGTGCATGTCTAACTTTTAATTAAAAAATTTAAAAACTAACTTATAAAAATGAAACTTGAGATAGAAAAAAGATAGATTAAATATGATCATCCTCCCCCAAACCAGCCAAGCTACCAACAAAATGTAGTAATACATGGACTTGGCCATCCTCTTAAAATAAACTAATTAAACTAGTCAGCTAGATGATGCCTGGAATCCCTGAGGATGAGATACCCTGGTTTGTAACTTCTTCGGTACATTTCACAATCCTTGAATGCACGCAGAGTTTTTGCTCCATAAAGGAGCAGTATTTTTACACTAAACCAGCAACACATGGGTGTAAATATTGAAATCACCAAGAAATATGATTGCAATAGTGTTGGAGAGGGTATAAGAACAAATGTCATTAAGAAATCATATACATATCTTTTCAGTCAGATTTCAAAGCAGTGAGAGCGTTGAGATTAAATATCTAGAGCCATGTGTCAGGAAAAAAAAAAATAAGCCAACACAAGTCCAGACTTGATAAAATCTAAGATATTCTGATCTTTGTATGTTCTCTTTAGCCTCTTCGTCTCAATGCTAAAGGCATACATCTTTTAAATTATTTTTTCCTCTGAAGCCAGTATTCTTGCAAATCATCTATAATCTGTTAACCTGGAAGATGGTGAATGTCAAGATCTTCAAAAGCTGGGGTTTTTCCATTAAACAATTTACACATTTCTGTTTGCCGCCAAGCTTCCAATACGCAGCTTTGAAAGAAAATTAAGGCAAGTAGAGCCGCCTTTCTCCCACCCTTGGACTCCTCCTGTGGCTTTTAACACTTAACTAATTTCTCTTTACTTTTGCCTCCTTCCTTTGTAGACACTCCCTCACTACTTTGAGCTCCTTTGAGGACTCACCCAAACCCAGGAGTAGGAGACAGGGTGCCAGCCATGTCCCTGCTCACCTATGGGCTATTGCAGCTAGCTGAGGACAGGGTTTCTCTTCCTCTATTCACAGACTCCCCGGCACCTGCCCTAAAGTTCCCCGAGCTTCTAGACCCAGGATCCCAACATTTACCTATCATCCAGGTCATTGTTCCGCTGTCCTGGAAGGTCATTTTCTATCCACAGGGCAAGGGCAGGCAGGGGGAGACCACACTGTGAGGCTACAGAAATGCTAGGGAAGAACAATATTGGGATATAAAGATTGGCTTTCGGTTATGTTCAAAAAACATCAACTAAACCCCCACAATGGGCATATATTGTATAAGAGGTTGCAAGGATAAGAGATGAAACAGAGTTCCTGCTCTCAAAAGACTTACAAAACAGGCAGGGAAACAGATACATAAACCTAGAATTTTAATGCAACTTTTTAAGTGCAATAATAGAGGTAAACTTTATAGTAATCACTAAAGCTAACCATTTTTGAGTACTTACTCTGCACCAGATACTATGATACACACTTTTTCTATAGTAATTCATTTCATGTGATTGAGAGGTAGACACAGGCCAAATCATAGAGGGCCTTAGACTCATGGAGAACCAATTAAGACTTTATCCTTTATTTAATGGGGACTCATTGAAGCATTTTAAGCAGAGTCATGGTAGAATCAAATTTACATCGTAAATAGTTCAAGTTCATGGCTTAAGGGACAAGACCTTAGAGACAGAATCAGGGCAACTGTTTTAGAGAATAAGAGGAGCAAATTAAAATTAGTAGGACTTGCTAAATGGTAGATGTAGATGCAGATCAAAAGTAAAAAATCAAGGACGCTGCTCCAATTTTGATGTGGATGGCTAAGTGATATCATTAATAAGATGAAGGAAGATGAGGAGACAGGACTTGAAGAGTGGTAGGGAAAAGATGAGTCCAGCTTTGGATGTGTTGAAAATAGGACAGTCAGGAGGCGACGTCTACCAGGAAGTTGGATTTGGCGGTCTCAAGATTGGGGAGGGGTCAAGGCTAGAGACAGAGTTGTGAGAGCCTTTGTTGTCACCTTCCTTTCCTCTTCCCATCACCCACTCATCCCATTTACATTCCCATTTTCTTGCTCATGCCTTCAGTGTATATGACTAGCAGGGGAAGAACAAAGCAATAATTTCCACTCCCTCTTCTTCATTTTAACCCAAGTCTAATTAAGGCTGTGTTGGTATAAAGGAGATTTAAATTCTTTGGTACAACCCTGAGATAAAATGTACCACTGCCTCATAATTCCTCTAATTTCTCTTTGACATTTCCATCCTAGAATTCAAGTGATTCCCCCAGTCATTTCATACAGGACCAAATCTGAAACCTGTGTCTGAGACATGTACATATTTTAGTAGTAAGTGCCAGTTGATCTCTAGATTTGATCTACCCTTAATTAAAAAATATATAGATATTCATAAAAGGGTACAGCAGAAGTCGTTGACATTTGGCTTTGAAATACATTCTATGGTTAGAAGGTTACATGTTTACCTTCTAGGCATGTTTTTTAGAAATTAACATTGAAATGTGTTTGCTTTTCCTAACCATACAGCATTGACTGAGAGAGATTAAATTAAGCTTTAAGTAATATAAATAATCCATTTATCCATAAATAATTCAAAAGATAGTGGAGAGTTGAATTATGCATGCATTTGGGGTTACATGAACCCAATATTACACCATTAGACCCTTGAAGGAAATGCATCATCACAAGCATAGAGTTTCACTTGGTATATACGATGAGTGAATTCATGATTCACTTGGCATTCTGAATTTAGTCTGAAAGTGCAGTCTTTCTTTGCATGCTTTTGGCACGACAAGTCTGAGGAAGACTAATGGCTTTCTCAAATAGCTGAATCACAGAACCTTGGGCCTTTCCCACAGCCTACCAACCATGGCAGCTATGTTGGGGTTATCACTTGGCAACAAGATAAATACCCTGACTGAGGTGTTATACTCCCTAACCAGACTAGTTTCCAGTGCAAACTTTCTCACACACGTGGCTGGCCCGGGGCAATACCTTAAAATAGGCAAGGTTTGCTTTCTGTTGTCCTGGGTTTCAGGACCATGCCTCTCTGTGGTCTAGGCCCACACTCATCCAACGCCTCCCGATTCTTTTGCTTTGTCCTCTTCACACACCCTGAAACTCCCTCCCTGACCACCTCACCCCCATCAAAACCCTCTCCCAGGAATTTAGATACCTGCATTTTTTCCCCAGAGACATTAGCATGCTAAATTTTATTGCTGATTCTAAAAAGAGGCCTTTGTTCCCTGATAAATATATTTTAAGAAGTATATATTGGGGGATGTTTTAGACAAAGGACCCAAATTCACCCCATGGGGGTCACCACCTCCACCTCCATTTGGTCTTCCTCACAGCAACAGCTACTTCACTTTCTAGAGGAAAATACCCTACTAAATGCTGAAGCTAATTAGTATTAATGATTTTTATTATAAGTTAACAGTGTTTCCATATATCTAACTGAAAGTCCATAATAAAATATTATTATATGAAATTTTATGTCAAAATAGGACTTAAAAAAAAACTTTGTCTTGTAGACACATATATACAACTCAAAATTTCCCAATTTAAACATTATCAAGTGACAATTTAATGGTATTAATTACATTCGCTACCATCACCAGACACTTCTTTCCTGACTTACACGTTTATTATGTTTTGCATAATTCAATAATGACATTACTTCTGATGTTGAGATGACACATTTTGCTAATTTGTATATTCCTCAGTTATCAGCAAGTCACATGAAGTGGGTAATTATGGAAGTACCTGTGGTTGCTCACCACAGTGAGGGGGGGATGGAAATGCAGTACAATGTGCTGAACATGAGTGAATCATTTAGTGAACACTGAGTGAGCACCTGATGTAAGCCAGGCACCTGCACTAGACTTTGGGGAAGACTCTCATGGTCTCAGATCTCTCTAGCAAGGGAGGTGGGCACTGAACAGATCATTCAATGACTCAACAGCCTACCCAACCACAGCGGGGCAGCTGTCTCCAAAAAAAAGCACAGTGTATGCAAGCTTCCAAATCAGAACAATATACCTGCTTTACTAAAATGTGACTCTTCCTCTTTCCACTGAAATTAATGACAAAAGCTCACTCATGAAGTTGTTTCCTTCTTTTGAGAATCATTTCTCTTTCATATATGACTCACTTTAGTACTACTGGGAAGAAGAAAAAACCCTCAATATAGATACTTTCATAATCCATTTCTAATTTTAAAAGCATGCTGACTATGGAAAATTGGGGGAAATTTGAAAAGTATAATGGAAAAATGACCAATATCTAAAATGTCACCACACCTGAGATAAGCTCTGTTTATGTTTTCACTTGTTTCCTTCAGGTCATCTGCACATATTTTTCTATATAGTTGAGGTCATAATATATAAATAATTTTATATCCTTTTTTTTACCACTTATGATTTTCCCATACACATTTTCTGGAAGATAAGAAAGTAAGAGGGTGAGAGACTATTTCACTATTCTCGGCTTCTGTAGAATTGACGGGTGCAACCACTCTTCTCAGGTTATTTGAGACTGTAATCCTATTCGTTTTATATTGGTAAGGACTGCTTTGTAGTAGCTGTGCTCTTTCCTCTCGTTCTCAATAGCTGCATGAATGCTGTAATGTCCTAACAGATCTCTCAGTCCTTGGGTTCTTCCTCTTCCATATTTCCAGAATTTTATTCTTAAAACACCACAGTCACAAGTCGCCTCCCTTCTCCAGAGTTGATAGTAAACTGCTGGTAGCTTCAACCTCAGCCCTCTCCTTTCCTGTTTCCCTCCCCTGCTATATGGACTCTGCCCCAGGAAGACCTTGGGCAGCCACTCAGACATCTCTGCTTCCCACTCCTGTCCCTTCAGTACCTTCCCCTTTCAATCTTTCACGTTTTCATTTTTCCCAACCCTTTACTCAGGAGCCTAACATATTCATCAGTCCTTTCCCCTCCTTTGGTGATGCAACATCTGCACCACTCAATTCAGCTCTTAATTATATACTGCCTTTTACAACTTTCTCTAATTGCTTGATGTGTGAAAATCTTGTCTCCTAATATTGCTCTAATCTAAGCAGCAAGGCAATCCCCAAGCCTGAGCCCGGGCAGACACTCTGTTGTGCTAGCTACCACTATGAAACACTTGCTGTGTGAAGGGCAATGTGCTAGATGCTTGACACATATGATCTCATCTACTTTATTTAGGAATTCTTTCAGCTGCAAATGATGGAGGATCCACAGTGTCTAACAATGGCTTAAATAAGAAGTACAACCTTATTTATCATCTCACATTGAAAAAAGCAAGACAAACAGAAACAAGGGAGGTGGTTGCTGGCATGGGCTCAGGAGTGCTCTATTTCAGGGCTCTGTTCTGGTGTCTCCGCAAATCCCTTGACCTTCCACTGGGGTTGCAATACGGCTGTGGTGTCTCCTGGTAGCACATCCTCATACCACCATGCTGAGAGCTGGGAAGGAGGGCATGGGGCAGGATAGGGAGTTTCTCTCACGTACCTCCTTCTTACTAGGAAGGAGAAATTTCCCCAAACTTTCTCAACAGACTTCCTCTTCATTTCATTGACCAGAACTGGGCTATATGTCCGCTCCTAGACCAACAAATAGGTCCTCCTTTCCGGAGATCAAGTAATCTCTGAACAAGAACTGAACCAAATCAGGAAGAAGGGTAGCAGAAAAGGATTGCTATTTTGGGTAAGAAATGAATGGTACCAGCCGTGCAATTTTATTAGGAAATTAAAGCTCAGAGAGGTTGAGAAATTTGTGCAAAATTATATGACTGACAAATGGAAGAAAGAGGATTCAGACTGCACCTGGCTGTGTTGCTCAAAACCCTCATCCTTGCTCATCACATGACAGGGCTGCTCTAGAGATTTGTTGCATCTTATTCCATTCATCAAAAAATATTTACTAACTACCCACTCTATATTCAGTATCATTCTTTTATATAACCTAGTTAGGGAGAAAAGTCCAACGCAGATGAAGCAGCTAGACCACACGAGACTATGAAAGATGAGCTCAACTCTACAAGGTGTAGTTCTATGGGGAGGGAGTTCTCTGAGGGTTGGTGGAGTTGCCACTGACTTCATAGAAGATACGGAGTCAGAATTGAACCACTCAGAGTGGGGTAGGTGGAGAGAAGGAAGGATGGATTTCCTGTTGAAAAGAATAATTTGAGACAAAGCAATAAGGCAGGAAACAGCAGAGCCTGAAAAGTGAGCAAAGCAAAGGGGGCTAAAGTTATAGGGACATTAAATATTTGCTCAGCTAACTGTTGAGCAGCCAATGTGTGGAATAAGAATAGTTGAACAGATTGGTCACACAAACATTGCCAGGGATGGCCATCCAGGGGACTGAGGCTGAAAAGCAGGGGGACCTAGACTGCCAAACAATATCATCTACTGACCTTTCGCTGGAGACACAGAAATGATGAGTACCGAGGTGTGCTATAAAAACCTGTAAGAGGGTCAGTGGCTTCCTAAAAGTCTTCTATGGTCCAATGGAGGGCTAAAGAGGAAAGATCATTGGGGTACAGGCTTCCAAATGACTTTACTTGAAAGAATGGTACAAATGAAAGAACTTGGTGCATGTTAATACAACTAATAGAAAGGTAAAGAAAGGTAAACCCAACATGCAAGGACTGTCATGATGACCACAGAAGTCACCCCCAGGGCTCTGGGGAAGCCAGCCTAATTGAATGTCATCATCACTGTTTCCCAGGGTGTGCTTGTCAGTCTGCCAAGCCAGATTCCAGGACTCCCTGTCTTGTGCAAGTTGGTTATATAGGCCCCAGTTCTCTGATGGAATCCACCTGCGTGTTCAGGTAATGAGTCTCATTGAAGTGTGTGTGGGGGGGTAGCTTCTGTTGGTGGTCAGTCTGTGCAATTCCAGTAGGGACTGACTCACCCTTTTGTTCGAGTGTCAGGCTCACCCTGGTGCATTCAGCTTGCTCTCCCAGTTGTCAAGAAAGGTTCAGCCACCTCCTTGCTTCTGCGGCTTCACAAGTTTCTCAGCATATTCTCTCATGAGACTGGTGAAAATACTTGGCAAAGTTCTTCAAAGCCACAACATTGTTGTGAAATAGTAGGACATGGACAGGTAGAGGTGAGGTGAGCGGGTAGAGCTCCAGGTCGATTTGGTGGCCTCCTCGCCCTGGGTGGTGGTTCTGGCATCCCTGTGAGGGGGACCCTAGGTGAGGGTAGGCAGCGGGGCCTGGGGTGGTCCAGGGCTCGGGGAAGAGGTGACCAAGGACCAGGAGGAGGAGGCCAAGGGCTGAGGGCTGGCCACCATGACTCTATGAAGACACCTGTGCTCTAGCTCTTTTCCTTCATATGAGCTGGGACCTTCCAGCTGTTAAAA
>PVKH010008693.1:0-19315 GCA_004027955.1 Chaetophractus vellerosus | reverse complement strand
CTGCTTCTCAAATCTGCTGCCTAGCCTTTATACTTGAGATCACACCCACCGAGGGGCGGGGCTCAACGCCCTACTAACGTGGCCCAGTCAATGCCCTAATCATAACCCAATCATGCCCAAATGAACAGATCAGTTTACAAGCATGATCCAATTTATATTTTTGGAATTCATAATTACATAAAACTTCCAGACAATTACATATAGTTAATAGCAAATTATAAAAATTTGCTTTCATCATTTGTAACAAACGCACAACATAAATACAAGGTAACAATAGGGCAGTATATGGCAACCTGTATTTTATGCATGATTGTTCTGTAAGCCCACAACTTCTCTAATAAAAAATAAATAGATAAATAAATAAATGGAATGAACACCCGCACATGCAAAGAAAAATCCTATCATAAGTACATATCACATAAAGGAATCCTTGAATGTTCACAGCTTTGTATGATTGGACTACATTTTAAAAAATACTTCTTGAGTTAAGCAAGCCTGGGTTCTAATGCTGATCTGCCAGGGTTACATCTTGAACATACCAAGACTCTGTAACTCTGGGTTATGTCTGGGTTATGTCCCTAATATTAACATTCAAGAACTCGCTATTAAAAGGAAGTGATCATAGATGTGCTCGAGGCCTGACTGAACTGACCAACAGACCATTCCATGTGGCACACAGGGAAATATTATCCTCAGAGGTACAGCTTTAGTTGAGCTCTGAAGAACCTGGCACAGTTTGCACCTCTGCCTTTTTGAATCATAGTCAGTGCCTTTGCTCATAAAGAAACACTCCATTTCCGGTTGCTCAATTCCAGATTGTTCCCACCGCTATTGTTCCCCAGCGGGCCAAAGCTATGTAGCATCATTTAATATTGAGGAGCTTGTCGACATTGTCAGTCCTCCATATTTATGAAGCACTGAATTTGTGGGGATGAAATACAGCCAAATCTATGTCGTTTCCAGTCTGCCTTTTCCGTAACTGTCATTTCTTTGGCTTGAAGTGGGTAAAGCTTACTTTCTAGGGAACAGCTCTAGTCTCCATTCAGAGTGGCATTTGGAAAGGGATTTACATTCTCACCCTAAACAGACTTCTTGATTTAAGATTATAAAAAATCAGCAAGAATCACAAGAAAGAAAAAGTGGAGAAAAGATACTAAAAAATCCAGACCAGTTTTTCCATCTTTAAACATAGAGTGTTATTGATGCCATTTGACACTAGCAAATATATATGACATTTGCTATAGTTGAGATCATTTTTAAAAATACCTGCTTTAGCACATAAACGTATCACCATTTCAGTTCTGCAAAATTTCATGACACTCAGATGCACATATGGCTTTGCACAACATGGGATTCAAGAAGTGCCTGCAAGGTGATAGATGGACTGCACAAAATTACAAGAAATACAATAAAAACGATGTAAATTCAACAGCTTAGAAGAGGAGCATTAAAATGCCTTAAAACCTTTACCCGTTATTAATGCCTGACAGTAAATTATATGTATGTAATTGTCATAGAGAAAAATCTGAAGCTTAAAATAACATCCCAGGAATGCTAATCACACACACACATACACACACAAAATCGGGATGAAACACACAGTTGGCAGCAGTCTGCTTTGTGCTAGTCAGGAGTAAAGAGCGACAAAAAGTTAGCTCATGACTATGTCTTTATGAATCAAATTCTACTTAGCATTGTTTCAAAATCTTCCTTTCTGGTTTTTAATAATAAAACGCAATTAAGAAGGTATGAATAAATGGTTATTAAGGACACAGCAGTGTTAATACATAATGGGGCATTTCATTGGTTTCATAAGAAAACACTATTACAGGTTGTGTTTGAAATAAGCCCGTTTATTTTAGTAAAAGAAAATATGAAGTGGGTTTCTGTCATTTCAAATAAATAAAATAGCAATGTTGCACCACTTCAAACAGTGTCTTTACATCTAAAATAAGTTAGAATTAAAATATATGGAGTGATATGCTTGTTATATAGGCAATACCTGTGTACATGTATGGTTTTATTGGTCTGGCCTAATTTTTCTTTGAGATTTTATACTTTCTATTTTACTACATCAAGGATGTTTTGTTCAGAAAGAAAGCTAAAAACACACATGTGATTTAGGACAATAAGAATGCAAACATTATAAGAGCATTAATCATCTAAATAGTCCAGAAAATATTATCTATACCTTTGCAGTCCATTCTTTTCTTTTCTGGTGTGTTTTATACCACTATATTATGATAAACTATGGTTTCACATCATTCATCAGCAATTGGATTATAGCTGCATTGCAATTTGCCTAATTGGTAGCAAAGCAAAAATTATGCTGTACTGGACAGGTTGTTAACAGAATGTAACAAAGGGAGAAAAATGTCTTCTCTAGCAAATCTAAACATCACAATATAATGCCATCCATGTCAAAGCAAGTGGATTGGTTTTAAATGTCATGAATAATTAGGAAATGTGAACATGATCTGTAATCATTCAGAAAGTATACCTTTAAGATACTGTACACTTCAGGCTAGAAACTTTAAATTTTTAAATCACCTATTAAGAAAAAATACTAAAGAAAATATATAATATTGTGCCCTCAAAAGTAGAAAGCTAAGTTTTCCTGTCTTAGAAGCAAAAAGGGTATTTTATTTCCGACTGAAGCAGACAAAATGAATGTACTTACTCCAGGATGAACAAGAGCTTCATTTTTCATAATCAAAATTCAAATTTTTATCCACTTTGAAATGTAATTTGAAAAGCAAGTAGCTAACTTAGACATGGCCATATTGTACTTGAGTTCTTGACCCCTTTTTACATCAAAGATTTTGAAAAAAATTCTTAAAATACATTAATCGGACAAAGTCACAGACTTCCAAACGTCTATTTTATTTACACACACACCTCCCTGCTCATGTGCCTATAAGCATAAAGCCTAAAGCCAGCTTTCTAAGATCTAGTCAAAAAAAGAATGCCAGACTCAAAAATAAAGGAAATAATAATTTCTGACACAAATATAATTATTTAGAATAAGACTTATCTGCCCAATTATGTTTTCAAAGTCTAATTTTATAATTAAATGCATTATTTATCATATATTAATAGAGAAAGATATAGCAATTAGCTTGATGACCATTGAAAATCAACTTGTCTTTAAAAATGGGGAAGGTAATTTAGAAAATGTTATTTCTCATATAAAACCAATATAGTTGTGAGTTTTTTTATTTGCCTTGTGTTATATGATTTTAGATACATAATACTGGTTTAGCCTATGTCTGTGTACAAGTAGACAAATATAGTTACATGGAGGTAAGATTGAACACCACTACTCCTTCAGTAAGCAATAGCTGAGTATTGCTAACATGTTTATATATAAATTCAGAAAGGGTATCAAAGATTCATTGGATAGCATGGTCAAAAGGGAATTTTGAGATATTTTAGTTCAAACTTACCATGCAGTTTAAAACGTTAATCAAAATACATTTAAATAAATTATAAATGAACATTTTCATCAACTGAAGCTCATTAAAGGCAAGAATTAAGCAGGTCTTATGATGATGTACATCCACATCCAGATATACATTAGTCATTTCAAACTTGACTGCTTATTAGAATCACCTGAGAAGCTTTTTAAAAACACCCACGCCTGGGCTTCCCCCCTACTGAGAGTTTATTTAATTTGTCTGGGTGAAGTCTTGTCATTGCTGTGTTATAAAACTCACCATCAGTATATTTCTAAAACACAAACTAATGTGCAGCCAGAGTTGAAGACTACTGACCCACATGGATCACACAAGCATTCACTGGCAGGAGGAGATGTCAAAATGTAAATGCAAACTATCAGAAATGAGCAATGTCTATTTCCAAGTTAAAACAAATTGTTAATATTGCAAACCAGATTCACACATGTAAATTCATATAAGCCATTATTTCCATGTTTATTAAATGAATCATTATGCATACATACTTTAAATTTTAAATTCAGGCTATTTTACAATTCTATGACATTGAAGTTGTTAAAAAAGCACATTACAAACATTAATTGTGCTTTGCAAGATCCCGACAAGTTACATATTATTATTTCTGTTCTACAAATGGGAAAACAGAGGTATGAAAAGGCTAAACTAATTGCCCACAGTCATGCAACTGGGTGTTAGAGCTGGGAAAACAGGGGAGGGGAAGATTCAAATTTTTTATTTCCTTACGTAATAAAGTTTTCCCTGGGGGGGGGGTGGAGGAAAAGACAGAACTCTGCAAAAATTATTTTTAATTTAGCATTCTCTGTTTTGGAAGACACTGTGTTGTTATCTACAAATATTTATTATGTAGCTTCTAGGTTTAACAACAGGACTTTATTGTTTCATGGATTTGGAAACTGGAAGGTTTGCTTCCTTGGCAGAGGGGTGATGGGGGGTATGACAGGGTGTCAGATACATTCAGGCTGACCAGAAATCCTTGGATTACTTGGATTCCTATTCATGGAGATAGCTTCTCTGTTCTTTTCCAATTCCTTGACTTCTGGCTTCTTCGCCCCATGACCTTTACTAACTGTGGCTGAATTTCTTCTGCTTATGAAGGATTCCAGTAATCTGTATTAAGACCCAACCTCACTCACTTGGGCCACACCTTAACTAAAATAACATCTTCAAGAGATCCTGCTCACTATGGATTCACACCCACAGGAATGCAGATCAAGACCCAGAACATGTCTTTATGGGATACAAAATTCAATCCATCACAAGGAGCAAGAATCACTATTCTATATAGGAAAAGAAACGCCATCTAAACTGAGCACATAAAAAATAAGTAACCAGACAGAAATCACATATGCTAGGATCTGAATTTGTGGTGGATAAAGAACTATAGAGTCACAGAGGTGATTTTTAGAAAACTCAAACTGATCTAAAGACATAAAGATGAAGGAAGAATATGTATAAAATGTTTGGGAACAATTCATTGCTTCATTTATTTTGATCACAGTGTTCATGGAGGAGAGTGTGGAAGATTCTGTTTGAAAATGTGATGGCCAAAGGGTGAAAAGATTTGAAAAGCAGCCCAAGAAGTTTGAATATTACCCAATGGGTATAAGGGAAAGCCAGTGATAATTTTAAGCAGAAGGGTTTCAAGGGCAAAGTACTACATAGGAATATTAATTTGAAAACATTCAAATGTGAGAAACCAGAGGCAAGGAGACCATTCAGGATATAAGTTGTTGAGTAAGGTGGAGAAAGGCCTGGTCAAAAATGGCCAGTGTGCAAATAGAAAGAAACACATGGATTAATGAGACCTTTGTAAAGAAATATTAAGACTTGGTAAATGACTAAATATAAGAAGAGGTGTGGAAGGAGAATTTGAACATGACACAGATCTGTCAGCATATCTTCTAGTTTGGATTTGAATATATTGTGTGATGTAAAACTTCCTTTTACATTTGGCAACCCATTTCATATTTGGATGGCCTTACTTACTAGAAAGTTTGTTTTGTTTGTCAAAAATCTCAGCTGAATACAATTTTCATTTATTGGTCCTAGGATTGCTCAGAAAAAAAATCATATATGGTTCTCTTTTTTTTTCTTTGCTAGACAAGTTGTGGACTTACAGAACAATCATGCACAAAATACAAGATTCCAATATACCAACCCACCACCAAAACCTTGCATTGGTGTTGAACATTTTAAAAAATTGATGATAGCACATTTTTATAACTGTACTATTAATTAAAGTCCATGGTTTAACTTAAGCTTCACTGTTTGTGTAGTGTACTTCCACGGATTTTCTGAAAAAATTATTCTGTTACCATACATATGCTCTAACATCCTGCCTTATCACATCCCAATATATATTTCACTGCTGTTAATTGCATTCACAGTGTTGTGCTACTGTCACCACAATCCCTTACCAAAACATTTCCACCACTCCAACTAGGAACCCTATACATTTTAAGCCTTAACTTCCCATTCCCTACCCCTCCCCGTCCCCCGGTAGACTATATGCTAGATTCTGACTCTATGAGTTTACTTATTCTAATTGTTTCAAATCAGTGAGATACAGTATTTTTTCTTTTGTGTTGGCTTATTTCACTCAACATGATATCTTCAAGGCTCCTGTCTGCTGTCTCTTGTATCAGGACTTTATTCCTTTTTGTGGTGGAATAATATTCCATTCACATATGCTTCTTAGTCAAATTTTTTGGAGATTAGCCTACTAATAAACTCTAAGACTTAGTGAAATCCTTGCAACAACTACATTATTCTTTTGACTCATTCATCAGATTAAAACCTTTCTCTGCTCTTTGAAGAGATAGGCTGTATTTGAGGCCTTTACCCCTACTTGATGTGACTCCTACTTTTTCTGATATGCACAAGATTAGTAAAGGCTGTTGTGTGCTTAGAGTACTAGAATAGCAGCTCTGACTACTTAGTGCCTAATGGACTGATTCCTTTCCCCAAAACACCTAGTCCAGGCTATGCCTTTTCTGTTTTAGATCCTTGATGATTCCTAGTTCATCATGTCCATCATGAGTTGGAAAGATTCTGAGGAATAAACTTCAGTGCAGCTAGAGCTCTGATTAATCCGCACTGGCCATTGGAAGAGGAGGCATTTGCTGAGGCAGGAGGAGCGCCCTCCTTATCCTCTGCAGAACATGAACTCCCTGGAGCTGGAGCTCAGTGATACCTGCTATATAACTGTGGCCTTTGGCCGAGGGGTAGAATTAGAACTGTCAAAGATCCTTCATTATTCTTGCATTGTTTTAATACTTGAGCTTTGGTGAAGACCATTTGAAGAACAAGTGCTGCTACTGCAATCAGTCTCTATCAAGTCACCCTTTATCTTCATGGCATTTAGCACTATGTGGAAGTATCTCATTTATTTATTAATTTATATTCTTTCTCTCACAGTGGAAGGTAAGCTATCTGAGAACTAAGACATCTTGGGTCTAGTAGCTGCAGAGTTCTGAGAACTGTGCTTGGTACCAGGGTATCAGTGATAAAAATGACCCATGCTCTGCCCTCAGGGAACTAACCTTTTACTAGGTGTTGGGGATTGAATCATGTCCTCCACAAAAAGCATGTTCAGGTCCCAACTCCTGGTCCTGTGAGTGTGAACCCATTTGTAAATATGACTTTTGAAGATTTTTTAAGTAAGATGTGCCAAACTGAATGAGGACTTAATCCAATATAGCTGAAGTCCTTATAAGCAAATAATGCCATGAGAAGAGTAAGATGCTGGAAATCAGTGGAACCCAGAAGAGAAAGGAGAAGATGCTGCCATGTACATTGCCATGTGGCAGACAAGCCAAGGAGCAAGGATCATCAGGTGTCAGACCAGAATGCCTTAAGTTTTAGTAGAAAGCATTGCCTTGCTGATGTCTTCCTCAGTTTTAGACTTCTCCTAGCTCAAAACCATGAGCCAATGAATTCCCATTGTTTACGTTAACACGGGGTTTGGTATTTGTTTTAGTAGCTAGAAAACTAAAATATAAGGTCTTATCCAGTTTACAGTTTTCAACTATTTTTTCTCATCCTGTCATTCGCTTGATTCTTTCTTCATAATGCCCTTTGATGCATTAAAATGTTTAAATTTGATGAAGTAAGATCTATCCATTGTTTCTTTTGTTGCTCCTGCTTTTCGTGTCATATCTAAGAATTCATAGTCAAATCCTATGTTATGAAGGTTTGTCCCTATGTTTTCTTACAAGATTTTAAGCCAACCCATTGTATGATATTTGTTCTAGTAGCCAGGAAACTAAAGCACTAAGGAAGACAGAAAAGTGTGCATAAAATTACAATATATAATTATTACTAGTGTACTTGGCATTAATGCAATGCCCTTATGTCTTTTTTGCATTAACCACTATTTAAGAACTTCTCTAAGTTATACTAATAAATATAATTATTGATGACTATTCTAGTTATCTGTCACCGTAGTATACATCATCCCAAACTTAACGGATTGAAACAACATTTATTTTTCTCGTGCATCTGTAATTTGGGCATGCCTCTTTCCCTGCTCCTTTTGGTGACAGTGATCTTAGAAGGCCTTTTGTCTGTTTGAAAGGGTCTGCAAGCCATCCCTTAAATTTCTCTGAGGTCTTAACAAGGGGTTTTACAGTTACATCCTTGGCTTTATCTTTAGACCTTGTTCTTCTGAGAGTGCCCTAGATTTGATCTTTGCCAAAAGCTATTACTTAATCTTTTGCAATCTGGTGAGACAGGGGTTGAGAAACCATTTTATGTTTTAACCCAGCAAGCCCAGGCCCCTTTATATTTAACAATTCTTTCTTTGCTCTTTTTTTCTTCTCACATTTTACTATAAGCAAATAGAAGAAGCCAGATAGCACCATAAACACCCTATTTGGAAATCTTCTCCACTAGATAATCCAATTACTAAGACATATTTTCTATTTTTCACCTTTTGACAAAAGGAGTGTCAAAGAAGTTGTGTACATCTGTTAAGACTACCCCAGTATCTAAATGCAATGAAAAGCATGATATCAAAAAATAACTGAATCAAGTGTATCAAAACACAAATCCTAACTACAACTTTATCATTAAATAGTAATATGGACTTACCCTGGTTAAAATTAAAGTTAAGAAAAGTGTTTTGCAAGAAATGAAGTAAGATGTGATCATTTTCAGGAAAATTAGACAAATCTATTAGTCAAGTAATTTCAATTAATAGAACTGATTAAAAAATAAGTCTGACATAACTTATCCATGTTGAATATCACAATGACTACTTGTGATATTCCTATTTATAAAACATTCCTGAAGCATCCATTTAATTACCTTTTGTAAATATTCAAGGGATTACACAAAACACACCTATTATGAAATTTTGAGTGTTTACCCTGTTAGCTTTCCAGTAACCCTCCAGTGTTCCAATGTCCCTCAGAAGTTAGTGACATTTCAAGATTCTTAATGTAGGCTTCTTAGCACCCAAAATGGAACTTTTTTATATATACAATAGCCTTGAACTTTTATAAAGGAGCTAAAGGCTCAAGGGTATTCCACTACCCAATTTCACACTTCTGACAGGTACTCTTTTAGGAGGTAGGACATGATGAAATCATGAAGACCAGTGAAAGTGAAGGGATTTTCAGACATTAGTCTTTAGGCAATGGAAAATCACCAGAGAATTTTGAATATGGAAGTATTAAAAATGAAGTGAGTGGGAAACTGTGTGATCACCAAACACGATAGTACTAACAAAGTGTTATCTCTATAAAATATTTAAAAGGGATCAGCTAAATTTAAAAATTAGCTTGATTTATATAATTTAAAAGATTGTCAAGGACATACTTTTGATAATAGCACCAAGGTAGGTGGTTTAAAAACAAAAAGTGTAAAAACTGTATTTGGGCTGATAATCCCTCAAGATTTTTTATGCCATGTCTGGTATATACTTTGAATTCTTTATCAGAAGGCAAGGCCTCAAATGTGCTAAAAAGATGAAATACTATAGAACAATTTTCAAGACCTTACAAAAGGTGGGATATTTTGTTAAAACACATGCTAAATTTAACGTTATAAAATGGGTATGTTGGCCAAATGCTACTAAAGCTATTAGATATAAAGTAGGCAAACTATGCCATACACTAGAAGGTTAAATAACAGAATATCTTCACATAGAGAACAAATCAGAGTCTTTGGGAGAAAATTAAATGTGTTGAATTTATGTTAACATGCTAGAGTTTGGGGGTAAGAGATGTCGCATGCGGCTAACAGTGTTAAAAAAGACTAAAGGAAAGATGTAAGGGTGATTATTTCTCTTTATAAGAATTAAAAAATTATCGATGATATTTTCTAAGTTGAAAGAAAATACCTGTGAAATAGACAACAAAATCGGTTTTCCAAATATATATATATGGAAAATAGAACCAGAAAATGAAAATATTTGCATGATTTTATTTTTAGAAAGTTCATATACAAATAAGTCCAATACCTTCTATAAGATAATTTTCTAACCATTATTAATATGGCACAATTTTGATTGATTGAAGAGATATATGAACCCAATGAGCTATTATTTGAACCCAAAAAAACAATATTTTTGGTTTTCTGTATAATATCCAAGCATTGGAACATTGAAAAAAGAAGAAATTAAGACGAGTATATGGAACTAGATACTGAATTAGGAGATGGTAAAAATCATCCTATAAGTGACAGCAATATATATGTTTTGTAATATTTTCTGTATTAATAATTTAACATGTTATGTAAAATTCATGGTTCATTTCTGAATTCCAGTTGCTATATCAGCTGATCAAATTTCTTCAAATTGAATTTAAGGAAAATATTAAGAGCAACAAAGGCATAAGAACGATGGTCTTATTTCATCTTACTAACAATAGAATACAAAGTATACTAAAATTTTATTTAAACAACATAATTATTGCCTTGCTAAAAAGTAAATTTAATAGAATACATATACACTAATTTATTAATTATGTATATCTTTTGTTATATTGTTAATTCAAAAATTGCTGGGCCTTCAAGAGAATACACAGAAATGCACAATAATAAATAAATTGTGGATTTTCTAGGCAGGATATTTTCTCTCTCCAGTCTGGACCCTTATTTTTCTTTTTGTCTCCAGACCCTAGTTCTCTATTTGATATCTCCTTTTAAATTTCTCACATAAATATCAAACTTTACATTACCCAAAATAGAATTCTTGATTTCCTCATCAAGTTGCTACTACACCCCTCATTTATATCTTATTTTAAAAAGCACCTCTATCTACTCAATTATTAATGCCATCTAGGGTCAACCTCAACATACTCAGTCCATCATTCATAAGGATTCTACTTCCAGGATTTATTTTTAAATACTTTTCCCATTGCTGTTATAGTTACATTAATTGAATCCATATTCTTCTCCAAATTGCCTCCTATTTGTGCTCCTTACCACCAATCCGTTCTCCACAAAAGAGTCAAAGGGAACTTGTTATCTATTAAGTCACTCCTTGCATAAAACCCTTCAATGTCTTCACTTTGTGCTTAGAATAAAATCCACAAGTCTCTGCAGTTGCTGAGCCTTGTTGACCTTCCCAGCCTCATCCTGAGATGTTCTCCCTGCCTCAGTCATGGTGTTCCAGCCACACTGTTCCTACACTTTCATAATGCCATGTAGATATTAATGCTCCTTTTACAAAACAAATATTGCATTGCTGGAGGGCAGCTTTACTCGATGAACTATTATATCAATCTGTATTTGTATGGTAATTTGTGTGGCTATTTATTTAATTGCTGAGTTTTTTTTTTCCCCAGAATAATAGTTCTGGAGGTTTTTTTCCAAAATAATTGTTCTCAAATAGTTCTTAAACTCCTTTAACAGGGTCTATGAGATCAAATCTATTTTCATAATGGTCCTAAGAAGTTACTCTCACTCTCTCATGTGTTTACAGTAAACTGCACTGGAGTATGTGATGCAGATACTTTGTTGGTTTACAAATATAAGTTTATTTAGTTTTCTTATTTTCCTGAGGCTTCATTGCTTGCAATATCACAACAGATTGAATGCAGAAGCAGATATGAATTGTAAAATAATGTCAATCTTCCAATAAATTGTTTTTGGAATATGCATGTTTTTTTTGAAAATATATTTTATGTTAATTTCTAGTGGGTTTATTATTATTACTTTTAAATACATTAATAAATTTAAAAATTAAATATATGTTTTAATTTCTAATTCATTATATAACAAAAGATAAAATCCACATAAATAAAAGCTCTTTGGGGTTCTCAGTATTTAAAACCAAAACATTTGAACAGCTACACTAGATTGTAAGCTGCATGAGTGTGGAGATCATTTCTGCTTTGCTATCACTGTGTGTCAGCACTTAGCACAAGATGTTTGTTCAATGGACAAATGCATGGATGATACAAAAATTCCAGTGGAAATTGGGATGAGAACCAGATTGCTAGAAGTTAGATAAAGAGTGCATAAATAGGAAATGTCATCAGCATGGGTAAACAACTTATCCTAGAGATTTCTCAGCAAATGAAATAAGAGACAAAGGGAAGATGCTAAGGAAGGAGGCAGGGCCAAGAGATTGTTCCAAGATGTGGGAATTTAGACCTGTTTAATTTGCACATCCTCCTAGGCATTCAAGAATGTGATTTTTGCATGTGCTCTACATGAATTCCTTTTGTCTCATGTGGCATGAAGTGTGACATTGTGCTTTGGCTCCATTGATAGTCCTTTTCCAGTTGCGTTCCCCTTCCACTCCTTGGGTATGGGGTTGTGACACGTGGAGTAAAGCATTTTGTAAGTCTGATTACCTTTAGGAGGTCCTCAAAGCTTTGAATGTGCTTCTGGCTCCCCATGTATCATGGGTACAAAGAAAAGATAGACCTATTGGACAAGTTGAAATACCAACCACTGTTTTGAAATATAGTCATAAATGAAAGAAAATGTCCTCCTCCAGTTTGCAATGGGAAGCGGTAGCAATGACTGATCTAACAGCCCCAGAAAACGCCAATGAGGAATGAAACACAGTATGTGACACAAATACTGCCAAGTGAATATGTGCAAAGTTGAGAAGGAAGCAATCTGGGGAAGCTGTTTCAAGGGATACAGTGCCATTCACTCTCAGAATAATCCAGTACCTTTAAACATTTGCTTTCCCCTAGGGTATTCTTTCTCTGAATCTCTCTCTCTCTCTTTTTAAAACTCAGATTTTGAACTGCCAGCTGCTATATTTTTATGTGACTGCTGCTGCCTTAATTCCCGTTCAGGACAGTTTTGCCTGGCCATACAGAACACATGCAGCTATCCTCATCTGGTGGTTCCCACTTGCTAACTTAGAAATAAGAATAGTCCTTCCTAGAATGAGAGAAAAAAAGAGAAAAGATTTAAAACTGAAAGGCAAAATCCATGGTATGAGTTTAGTAAACACACTGAATATAAAATAAATAATGGATATAAAAAATAGCTATGTGGAAAGTATTTTAATGTGATAAAGTCAGTAGCTACAGGCTGACAAAATGTCTTTTCTTTCCATTGAAATAATTTAATTTGCAAGATGTAGTGGGCCAAATGTAGCCCCCCAAAAGCTATGGCCATGTCCTAAATCCCAGAACGTCTGAATGTTATCTTATATGGCAAAACAGTGACTATTGCCTTATATGGCAAAGGATGTGCTTAAAATCAGAATCTTGAAAGTGGAAGCTTTGCCTAGATTATTCAGGTGGGCCCAAAAGGCAATCACATGTATCCTTATAAGAGAGAGGCAGAGGGAGTTTTGAGATAGACACACAGGAGAGAAGAGAGAAGAGGAGGAGGCAGAGATTAGAGTGATGTAGCCACAAGCCAAGAAGTGCCAGCCGCCACCAGAAGTTGGAAGAGAGAATGATCTGATCGGATCCTCCCCTAGAGCCTCAGAAGGGAGTATGGCTTTGATAATTAAGATTATGAAATCGGGCCTCCACAACTACGAGAGAATAAATTTCTGTTACTTTAAGCCACCCAGTGTGTGCTAATTTGTTCTGGCACTATGAGGAAATTAATATACAAGACAAACATTGGAGCCACATCACTTTTGTTTTTTTCAGGTTTAATACATACATATGCACTCACATCCATACACATCATGCACGTACACACACACACATATTTACCTTCTCATTAGGCTAACGGGAAATTCAATTAAGGAAATTTAAAGTCCAAAATAGTTGGCACCTTTGAGTAGGACTGAGCTGTGAATATGTTCTACATCGCTCTCCTATATATGCACACATTAATAGTATGTGAGAATTTATAGTATGCGAGATGCTTAAATTGGCAAGAAGTGAGTGTTTCTAATGTTGAGGGAACTGTTGATTACACCCATGTAGACATTAAACTCCTTTCACAAAATAAATATCCCTTTGCAGCAGAAGGCACCAGCACTCTGTGAATGTTTAAGTGGAATGTGATCACAATCATTGTACTGTAAACATCTGTTTGAATTTCCCAGGATCTTGCCATGATTCCTACATTTTGTCTAATTTGTCACTACACCATCTGTTTGAAGATAGATTGATCACTGGTGGCTGGATTATTGGATAAGTAGTGCTTCTGTTTATTATCATGTGCATAACAATACCTTGAAATTATATTTAATGTGAATTAATTTTTAGGTGACAGTGGGTGTCTCGGAGGCCACATTTGTTTACAGCAATGGGACCTACAGTAAAACAAAGATACAACTATACAATTAGCTATATACAAACATTCCCAGAAATGAGATTTCAAATTTGATCCTAAGCCTTTTGGATGTAAAGCAGCTACATTTGGTACCTTTGATAGGACACACACCCCAAGTCTGGCAACCTTTATTCTATGCGATGACAGAGTAAGTTGTGGGCTGAGGAAGTATTCATCTGAATTGTGGCAGAGCCCTGGGAAATCTCAAAACTCAGATTTCTCAAGACCTGACATTGCTGATCAGGTACAGTTGTTAATAGGAACCAGCCTTGGACCTTTAGGCCACAGATCCTGTGGACAGGAATCATGAACTATAAGCAGATTTGCTTTGTTGGGACAGTTTACAATCTTTAAATGTAGGCTTTTTGCAAATTAAAATTTTAAATATATATATTTTTAAATCAAGGAATTAATTTTGATTACTTTGCTAAAATTACAGGTTATTTTAATCATATATAAATTTTATTTTATGACCAACTTTAATTTTAATGAGACAAAACCCCTGTGCTATTGTGCAACTTACTATCATAATCTGTTTAAACTCCCAAGGATCTCTGTGCATCCTTTGATACTATAATCTTAAAGACCATATGTCTTTGTGGACGTAATTAAAAATTTACCAAAGCCAAATTAATTTTGAATGATATGTATTTTAGCATGATAATATTTGAAGTTATGATGCTGTGTGCCACTGTACCACATCATTTATTCATATAGTATATGGTGAAAACTGACACCTATTAAGACTGAAATCAAAAGTGTACACACATACATTCCAGCATTCTACCAACACGATTATACTTAGCTATTGATTTGCCTCAGGTTACAATATCTTCATGCTGACCAACATTAAATCACCCAACCAACAGATATTCCTCCTGAATTTCAAGTGACAGAAATACTTTTCATGAATAATTATAAAGTAAAAAAAAAAGATGTTTATGAACAAACATAGAACACATTTATTCAAAACACTATTGAACCAAGTAATCACAGGCGATTTTTTTAACTAGTCACAACAATTTATAACCATGCCTTAATTTCTGTTCTACACTCCCTTTTCCATTACTTCCAATACCACAATGATATTTTTCCTAAAAACACTATTGGTAATTTCATGGCTTCAAGCACCCCTGCTGTAGATTCAATGATTTGTCCTGACAGCCAGTTTTCCCCAAATCTCCCAGACCTATGGTCAGACCCATAAAATCACAGCTGTTATCATCAGTCCCACCTAGTACACTTGCCTCCTTTTCCTTCTCAAAGACTACTGTATCTGTGGGTGTAAGATTGAGATAAATCATGATAGAAGGACTCCCATGCTTAAAAAGTAAGATCAGACCTCCCTGAAATAATAAGGGAAATCCATGTGCTTTCTCCCCAAGGTGAAAGCTGCTGACATGGACTTGTCTCCGCATGGATGCCTAGGAAATGGGAACTTCACAAGCCTTTTCTCACTAGATATTAAAATATGAAGGGGCCCTGGAGCCCAAGAATGATCATATAAACATGAAGCCTAGAGCTCTTTGGCATAAAGGATCAGAGAGTGCCTTGAAGGGGATAAACAAGGCCTGGGACCTCATGGATTTTGGCTGGGATTGGGCACTGTTGCCAGCTTGTCCCATACACATGGAAGAACTCTTAGAAAGTGTCAGTGAAGGACTCCAAAGCATGGGTTTCCACAAAAGCTGGGGCTGGGGCAGGACCCTGTTTGCATGGGTCTAGGGGCAAGACATCTAGTAGTATTTCCATCATATGTGTTTTTCACATATGTTTTTCACAAGTGTGGGCTGCTTATTTTATACAAGTGAGCTCAACTTTACATACTATTTATAAACTGCTTTTTTTCATTTAAATATTTTTTTAAAATATGTGAAAGGAGAAAGGATTGGTTGTTTGCCATCAGATTGCAGTTCCTAGGCTAAATCATTCAGTCATTCAGTAATGAGGAGAAGCATTAATCCCCCTCCAGGAAAAGAAGTTTATCCTGAAAGGAGGGAAAGGTAGGAGTGAACAAGATTCATGTATGAATGATGCCAGGCACAAAGGGAGGCTCCATTAGGTGCATCACAGCCTGTTACAGAAAGAAAGCTGTGATAAAGAGGAATTTTTCTTTGCGTCTGAAGGTCACAAAGCAGCAGCACATTGTGATATTAGTTCTGTGGTATCGGAATCAGAAAAGAAAGAATTTCTTGTTAATGTAGAGCACAGCAGAAGAGAAGCATATCTTGGGTATGTCCCCTGGGTTCTCTGAGAAGAAACAAACCCTAAAGAATTATACCTTCAGGGAGCCCTGGCACGGTTGCTTGAGGAAAGAAGTTGCAATGCCAGGAGGTTATGTAAATAGGGAAAAAGAGTTCAGGGGGAAGACATTGCAGATATTAAATGTTTGGATTCAGGAGGCAGGGTGCCCAGGTTCGAGGCCCAGCTCCCTCAGTCATTTTTCCAGATGATTATGGATAAGTTATTTTTAACCATGTATTGCTTCAGTACCCTCAGTAGTAAAACTGGGGCTAAGGGAGTAATAGCATCAGTCTTTACCTTATAGGTAAAGTTTTATTTGTGTCTAATATTTAGCACAGTGCCTGGAAACATGCCATAATTGTTAGGTGATATTTTTCTTTTTATCATTTTATTATATTTAAGTCAGACAAAGGAGTTGGGATATATTTGAGTTTCAGTTGTTTGACTAACAGTCCAGATGGTGTTACATGGAATTATTATTCTATTGTGGGGCAGAGAGGGCTTTAACCCTAATATATCCCCCAATAATTGGCATGAGCTTTGAAGTTAGACAAAGGTTGACGTCTGTGCTTGTTCAGCTGGGGCTCATTACTGCACTAATCTGGAGGTCAATTAACTCACCTATTAAATAAAGTAGGAAAGTGTCAGACACTTAGTAGGAATTCAGGACTGTTTATTATCCTGAATCCTTGTCCTTCCTCTCAATTTTGTATTTATATTAAAGAAGAAGTGACAGAAACTGTGATTGAAAGATGTTTGGGCTCCAACCAAACTACATGCTAAACAGCTGCAATTTTTCCTTAGGCTCAGAGTAAATTACTGTTCCAGGGGGAACAGACTTGGCTATTTAAGGTTAATCACTGATGCTTAAAGTTGGTTGTTATCAACCCCTTTTTCAAAAGCTGCTCTGCTATAGTTTTCCATACATGACAATCAGTTCCAACAACAGCTCTAGACCTGAAATGAGTTCTTTTTTTTAAGATTTATTTTATTTATTTATTTATCCCCCCACACCCTCTCCTTGTGCTCACTATGTCCATTTGCTGTGCATTTTTCTGTGTCTGTGTGTCCCCCTTTGTTGCATCATCTTGCTGCGCCAGATCACCATGCCACATGGGCTGTCAGCTCACCGCACCACGTGGGCAGGCTTACCTTCACCAGGAGGCCCTGGGAATCGAACCTGGGACCTTCCATATGGTAAACAGGAGCCCAACCACTTGAGCCACACTCGCTTCCCAAATTCTTCTTGTATTCTTTTTTCTTAATCAATTATCAAAAAAATACGAGTAACAGTGTATTTCTGTTTTAGTTTCCTGGGCTGCTCAAGCAAATACCATGAAATGATTCAGTTGAAAAATGGGAATTTATTTGCTTAAGGTTCTGAGGCTAAAAGAAAGTCCAAATCAGGGTGTCTTCAAGGCTTTGTCCATAAAGACTGTGGCATTCTGGGGCTAGTTGCTGGTGATCCTTGGTCCTCAATTTGTCACATGACAGCACACATGGCAGCAGTTTCTCCCTTCTCTTGGTTCTCTTGAGTTCTGTTGATGTAGCTTCTTGCTTCCTGTGGCTTTCTTCTCTGTCTGAATTGCATTCTCTTACAAAATACTCCAGTAATAGGATGAAGACCCATCCTGATTGAAGTAAGCCACACCTTAACTGAACTAGCCTTATCAAAAGGTCCCACTTACAATGGGTTCACATCCACAGGAATAGACTGAATTTAAGAACATGTTTTTCTGGGGTACATACGGTTTCAAACCACCACAACTTCATATCATTCAATTTGTCATCTAAGAATGAAGTTTTTCAAACATGAGCAGATATCAGAATCACCTGGAAAATTTGTTAAAACACAGATTGCTGGGCCACAACCTCCAAATTTCTGATTCAGCAGGTCTGGAGTAGAACCCAAGAACATGCATTTCTCAGAAGTTCCTCCATGATGCTGATGTTGCTGGTCTTCAAAATGGAAAACAAGTTTTAGGATTTGAGAGCCTTTGTAGAGAAGAAAGACTGATAAGCAAATCTCTTCTGAGGGGTCTAACTTGACTATAGCTCGACAACCCGCTTTGTCATTGCAAAGCCTTTGCTGGAGCAATGCCCATATAGTCCAGTCTTATCTACAGCCTTTTCAGCCCTTTCACCCTTTCCACATCACCTCTGATGCTTCTTTGATCATCAAAGTATAGCATAATGTGAGGATAAAATCATCTCTAAAGCAAAAATAAATCTCCAGAAACTCTCCTTGCTCGTGCATTGCTTGATCTCAGAGACTTCCGTGGACCCATCTGCTTTCACCTGCACCTTAAACCTTGGTATTCCCAGAGATTCATTGCCTGTGATTCTGTAACCTTAGAGATCAGTTTGTTCAGGGAGTAGAAGAACCTTACCCTCTCTGATTTGTTGAATAAGCGTTTTCCTTGCTACCAACCTCACCTGCCTTCCTCAGTTGTTCCTGCACTTGTGCCTATTTTGTGCATGCTTCCACTCCAGCTACTGAACAAGGAGACAGGTTCAATGGTCTCTGGATGGCCCAAGTGGATCAAGGTATTTCTACAACTATTAGATGTTTTCCTGGCATCCACTTCCAGACTCTGGTGACACAAAGACAAATAAGTGCATAGTCCCTGCCCCTGAGGCTGTCAAATTTATTCCCATTACTATACCCAAATGCCACATCAACACAATCTAGTTGTTTGTAAAATGGAGACCACTAATTAGTGAGGCAATAGACAACCTGAGAAACTCTAGTTCATGGCACTTATTGGTATAGGTAGAGCAACTAATGATTGAGAAAAATTCTCCCTTCAATGGCAGGCAACCATTGATTCCACACGGAGCTTTTTCCTACTTATCCCTTAGCACTAAGGTAACCTTATAATTTA
>PVKH010008692.1:8128-19414 GCA_004027955.1 Chaetophractus vellerosus | reverse complement strand
CCTCATCCACTGCTGGTGGGATTGTGGAATGGTCCAGCACTGTGGAGGACAGTGTGGCGGTTCCTCAAAATACTAACTATAGATCTTCCATATGATCCAGCGATTCCCCTGCTGGCTACATACCCAGAAGAATGGAAAGCAAAGACACAAACAGATATATGCACACCAATGTTCATAGCAGCATTGTTCAATATTGCCAAAAGTTGGAATCAACCCAGGTGCTCATCAACAGATGAATGGATAAAAAAAAATGTGGTACATACATACGATAGACTATTACTCACAGTAAGAAGGAATAAAGTTCTAACACACGGGGTAACATGGCTGAATCTTGAAGACCTTATGTTGAGTGAAGCAAGCCCGGCATTGAAGGATGAACAGTACATGACCTCACTGATATGAATTAAGGAAATTGAGCAGTCCCTGAGAACTAGGGTCTGAAAGATGGGTTTACAGGAAAGAGAAAGAGAAGAGAAAGTTGTGAGACATCACCCATGTGGACGTAATCTATTGTAAAATAATAGAGTGTAGTTGTGTATTGAAGGGATAGGACAGGTGGGTATTGATATTATTGAGTTAGGTGGTGCAGGGTTGACAGGTGAGTAGATTGGGAAGGGTAGGTTAGAATACCCAGGATACTGAGGGGAGAGATGGGAGAGGGACCACGTGAACACTTGGGATTTGTGGGCATGAGGTTGAAAGTACACAGGTGGGAATGTTCTTATGGCAATGTGGCAAGGAAGCGTCATGGCTTTAGGGTGTTGATTGGGGGGCAATCGGGACAGGGGGCATCTGGAGCAGGCTTCTCGGGAGTTTGGGAGTGTTCGTCCTGTCATAATGTGTTGTATCAGTAGGTTGAGACCCACACAATGAGAGGGAAGGAGATGGCCTCCCTTTTTCAGAGGCCCGATTCGCTCAGAAATAGACAGTTGGGCGTCTCTTAAGAGAAAGGGCGGTTCCCAATAGTGGAGGACAAACCAGTGTGTCAAGACCCCTTGTTATATGTAACTATGAATCCTGTCATCCAAAGAGACAAGCCAGGGGGTCGTTTTGGGTCCTGGGGGGATGGGGAGGGAGGAACAGAATAAATCAAAGAGGGGGTATTTAGTGGTCAGTGGAAATGTTTTACATTACTTTACAGTGATGGACATAGGACATGGTAAATATCATCAAAATTTATAAAAGTGTACAATCTAAAATGTAAACCATACTGTAAACCATTGACAATGTTTAGTAGCTATGTTTAACTACCTGTATATCAGTTATAACAATGCTACCATCCACATACAAAAAATGTTTTAATATGGGGTGAGGAAAGGGGGAGGAGGTTGGGTACATGAGAGTGTCTTGTATTCTGTGTGTGACTTTGCTGTGACCGAACACTTCTTTGAAAATTAAATGAAAAATAGTGCGACACTGGGGAGTGAGTGGGGGAAGGTGCCCCGGAACAGACTGGACACCGGATATTGCACTGCTAAAAGGCAAAATGTCCAAAAAAAATTATTTATTTATTTATTTAATTAATTTTCCCACATTTTAAAATAACCGAATCTTTAATTTTATTTTTAATTTTTTAAAGTTTTCATGTATTTTATCTCTTACATTTAAAAATCATTATTATTTCATTTTCCTATTAATTGTATCTGGCTATTGTATTGGCTTCATCTTTGAGGAAGCTTTGGATCACAGAAGGGTTACAAGACTGACGGGAGAGGTTCATTGATGGGGGCTGTCAGGGATGGGGGTGCATGGGAGGAAGTTCACCTGAACATACATAAAAGGTAAATGAAATTGTTGAAATGCTCACAGGGCATGGTCACAGTGGGTGTAGAATCACTGAATAAATGAAAGAGTACTGAATTCCCATCCTGGAGAGCTCTGCCATATTCTCCAAGGGAGTAGCAACAGTCCCCCAAGTGCAGGAGCAGTGTCTGGCAAAGGAGGAGGATCTGTTGATGGGCCCTTGTTATTGATGACTAGCCTTATGAGCCTTTGCTCTTGAAATTGAAACTTAGGCTATTGTTATGGGGTGCCTAAGAAATGTCTCTTGAGAGCCTCCTTGTTGCTCAAATCTGGCCTCTCCCTAAGCCAAACTCAGCATAAGAATGCATTAGCTTCCTCCCAGGGTGGGACATGGCTCCTGGGGATGAGGCTCCCTGGCAATGAGGGATTACTAACAAGTGCCAATGGGTAATACCTGGAAAAAGACCTCGAGTAAAAGGAGGAAAAGGTAAAGACAAAGGAGTTCATAGGGCTAAGAGACCTCAAAGTGAGTCGGGAAGTCATCCCAGAGGTAACGCTTATGCACATCTCAGTAGGACTGCATATGCCTGCAATGTGGATATCACCCCCAAATGGAGGGGCTCCTGTGAGCTCTGGAGACACCCAGGTCCTATATCAGGACAGATAGCCCCAGAGTTTCATGCCTTATCAGTGGGCCCTAATATGGAATCCTTCCTCCTGAGAGTGACAGAGTCTGACCCAAATATGTCTTCCCTGCACACAGTCCATGTGTCTCTTCTATTCAAATCTATATGTGGTGATGAAGTTTGTAGGTGTATTTCCAGAGAGCGGAGTCTTCAGGCTGTCCATGTGCCAGCTGGGTCTGGAAGCTCGGTGGAGCTTCAACTGCTACTCTACAGCTCAATGGACTCACCCAGGACACCTAGTGGGGAGATGATGATGTACACTGGCTATCCCAGGGAATAGAGAGAGTCTGCAGCTGCCATCCATCTTATCCATGGGATATAAGCCCCCTCTCCCTTGGAGGTGGAGTGAACATCACCATCTCAGACTCCCCAGGATTGGGGAAAGAGCTATGGACTAGAGTGGACTTACTGGTATTTTGTTGTAGACTTATTGTGATTTACGCAATGGACGAAATTACATTAATGTGGAGCCAGTGGCCCCTGGACGCTTTGGGGGCAGGGAGCAGAAAAAGCAGTTGTAATACAGGGGCTTTTCTGGGGCTTGGGAATTATCCTGAATGACATTGCCATGACAGATATGGGCCATATTATATCATCATACGACATGGAGAACTGTGTGGGAGAGAGTGTGGTCTACAATGGGAACTATGGTCCATGCTTATTGGCAAAGCCCCAAGATGTGTATATCTATTGCAGGTGATGTGCCACACTAATGAAGGATGTTTATGTGGGAAGTTGTGGGAGGTGTGGGAGGTGGGACACATGGGAATCCCTGTAACTTTTGTGTAACATTTATGTAATCTAAGTATCTTTTAAAAAATAAATAAAACATAATAAATAAAATAAATAAGAAAATATATTAAAAATAAAATAAAATAAAATCTGTTATAAATCACAATCAAGTAGGGTTTATTCTTCGGGTGCAAGGGCGGTTCAACATAATAAAATTAATTAATGTAACACAGCACATTAACAAATCGAAGGGAAAGAACCACATGTTTATATCCACTGATGCAGAGAATTCATTTGACATATCCAAATTCTTTCTTAATAAAAACCTTTCAAAAGATAAGTATAGAAGGAAAGTTCTTCAATGAAATAAAGAGCATATATGAAAATCCCACAGCCAACATTGTACTCAATGGGGAGAGGTTGAAAGTTTTCCCTCTAAGATCAGGAAAGAAACAAAGAAGCCTACTGTCACCATTGTTATTCACTATTGTGCTAGAAGTTCTAGCTAGAGCAGTTAGGCAATAAAGAGAAATAAAAGGAAACCTAGTGGGAAAAGAGAAAGTAAGACTCTCACTATCAGGAGTTGACATGATCCTATATTTAGAAAATCTCGAGACATTTACAACAAAGCTACTTGAGCTAATAAATGAGTTCAGCAAAGTGGCAGGATCCAAGATCAGCACGCAAAAATCAGTAGTGTTTCTATACACCAATTATAATGAGCTGCAGAGGAAACCAAGAAAAAATTTCATTTACAATAGCAACAAAAAGACTCAAATATCTAGGATTAATTTAACCAAGAAGGTAAAGGATCTGTATTCAGAAAACTACAAAACATTGCTAAAAGAAATCAAAGAAGACCCAACAAATGGAAGGACATTCCGTGTTCATGGATTGGGAGACTAAACATGGTGAAGATGTCAATTCTACCCCCAAGTGATCCAAGTGATTTATAGATTCGATGCAATACCAATAAAAATTCCAACAGCCTTCTTTACAGAAATAGAAAAGTCAATTACCAAATTAATTTGGAAGAGAGAGTTGTCCCAAAGAGCCAAAAACATCTTTAAAAAATGAGAAGAGAAGTCAGAGACCTCATGCTCCCTGACCTTAAATTGTATTACCAAGCTACAGTGGTAAAAAGAACATGGTGTCAGTATAAAGATAGACATATTGATCAATGAAATTTAATTAAGAGTTTGCAAATAGACCTTCACTTCTATGGTCAACTGATTTTTCAATAAGCCTACTAAGTCCACATTTCTGGTACAGAACAGTCTCTTCAACAAATATTGCTGGGAGAAGTGGATAAATATAATTTTTTAACTGCTTCCCTTTTATTATGATATATATAATTAAAAGAATGAAACAGGACCAGTAGACTAATGGAACAAAATTGATAGTTCAGAAACAGACCCTCACATCTATGTTTATGTGATTTTTGACAAGCCTGTCAAACCCATCCACCTAGGAAAGAACAGTTTGTTCAACAAATGGTGCTGGGAGAACTGGATATCCATGGCCAAAAGAAAGGAAGAAGACCCCCGTCTCATACCGTATAGAAAAATTAACTCAAAATGGATCAAAGACTTAAATGTAAAAGCAAGTACAATAAAGCTCCTAGAAGAAAATGTAGGGAAACATCTTCAAGACCTGGTGGTAGGTGGTAGATTCTTAAACCTTACAACAAAAGCATGAACAACAAAAGAAAACATGGATAAATGGGGCCGCCACAAACTTAACCACTTACGTGATTCATAGGACTTCATCAAGAAGGTGAAAAGGAAGCCCACTCAATGGGAGAAAATATTTGGAAACCACATATCCGGTAAGGGTTTGATTTCCATTCTATATAAAGAGTTCATACAACTCAACAATAAAAGAGCAAGCAATCCAATTTAAAAAATGGGCAAAAGATTTAAATAGACATTTCTCCAGAGAGGAAATGCAAATGGCTAAACAGCACATGAAAAAATTGTTCCATCTCACTAGCTATTAGGGCAATACAAATTAAAACAATAGTGAGACATCATCTAACACCACATAGAATGGCAGTTATTTAAATAAAAACAGACGACAATAAGTGCTGGAGAGGATGCGGAGAAATAGGAACTCTCCTTCACTGTTGGTGGGAGTGTAAAATGTTGCAGCCTCTGTGGAAGACAGTTTGGCGGTTCCTCAAGAAGCTAAATGTAGAACTGCCATATGATCCAGCAATTCCTCTGCTAGGAACATATCCAGAAGAATCAAAAACTATGACACGATCAGACATCTGCACACCAAAGTTCAGAGCGGCGTTATTCACAATTGCCAAAAGATGAAAACAACCAAAGTGTCCATCAACCAATGAATGGATAAACAAAATGTGGTATATACATACGATGGAGTACTATGCTGCAGCAAGAAGAAATGAAATTGGGACACATGTGATAACATGGATGATTCTTGAAGGCGTTATACTAAGCAAAGTAAGCCAGACACAAAAAGACAAGTATTGCGTGGTCTCGTTAGTATGAACTAAATACAAAGAATAAACACATGGAGATAAAACTTAAAGTATAGGTTATTAGGAGATAAGGGGTGGGTTGAGAAGAACTACTGGTGCTTAATGTATGTAGAAGCTTTAATTAACTTGACTGTGAGAGTGTGGAAATGGATAGAGTTGATGGTAACACATTATAGTGAGTAGCAACTGGTTTGTAAATGGGTTTGTGGCTGAAAAGGGTAGTCTGAAGAAGTAAATGTCAATTGAAAGAAAGCTAAAGAATAATCTAGGGACTGAATAACACAGTGAACCCAGAGGTGGATGAGAATTGTGCTTGAGGGTACAAATGCAAGAGTGTCCTTCTGTGAGCTAGAGCAGATGTACATCACTATTGCAGGGTGGTAGGAATGTGGAGAAGCATGGGAAAACTACAATTGGTTCGAACTATAGACTGTGGTTAACAGCAACACTATAATTTTCTTGCATCAAATGCCAAAGATGTACTGTGTTAATAATGAGGTGTATGGAAAGAGTGTGCCAAATGTATGCTGTGAACCATGGTTGGTGGTAATAGTCTGATGATATTATCTCATAATCTGTAGCAAATGTTCCAGCACGGTGTGGTGTGTAGGTGAAGGGCTGTTGTATGGGAATTCTACACATGTGTATGATTGTTTTGCCAGTTCTCAACCTCTGTAATAAAATATATTTTTTTAAAATAGGGTGCGTTGGGGGGAAAATACACCAAATGTAAGATAGGGACCATAGTTAGTAGTACTATTTTGACAATGCTCTTGCATGGTATGTAACAAGTGTTTCACAACAATGCAAAGAGTTGGTGGAGGGGTGATGTATGAGACCCCTGTATGATGTTATTTATGTTTATTTTGTAAGTTCACAATCCTTACTATACAATTATTGTTTATGCATGTCATGTATGAGTGATATACTTCAATAAAAATATATTTTAAAAAATCATGCCAGGGACTCTCTAATGGGGCACAGATTTTCTCTCAGGAGGTAGAGAACAGAGAAACCCAAAAGCAGTTTTTGTTTGTGCAATTTCCAGACCGGTCAGCAGATGGTGCTCATCAATGCACCTTTCCAGGAAAGAAAATCTTCATTTTCCTTTGTTTTGGTCTCCCTAGAGCCAAGTTTCAAAGCAGGATGCACTGGCCAAATTCACTGAAGAAAGGCCCCCCGACTCTCCCACCCTTTTCCCTTCTAATGACTGACAGTGAAGAAGATGACTGTTCCCCTCTTCGTCAGCTGCAGTGAGTCGGGGGTTTTACCCCAGCTTAATATCTTGGGGGTGTGGCAGTGGAGACCTTCCTAGCCACCGTGGGTGTTTGGTAACTCAATTTGTTGTTTTGTGTTCTTCATCTCTCTATCCCTCACCCTGCTGGCAGTTGTGGAACACTGTCCTGGTCTGCTGACGCCCAAAGTAGTTCCCTCAGACAGCTTTTGGCTCTTTTTCTGTTGCTTTTGTGAGAGCTCTGAACACTGCCTGCATAATCCAATGCCATTTTCCCACACCATTGTCTTCTTAAAATCTGCTTTAGTTTGCTAAAGGCTGCCAATGCAATATACCAGATATGGGTTGGCTTTGACAATGGGAATTTATTACCTTATAAGTTTACAGCTCCAAGACTGAGAAAAATGTCAAAATCAAGGCATCAGGCAAAGCTGTCTCTCTGGGGAACAGCTGTGGGTGATCCTGGACTTTTCTTTCACAGTCTTGCAGTCTCTGCCTTCTCTCCCATCTCTGTTGCTTTCATATTCTGGATGCTCTATCTGTGGCTTTCTCTCTCTCCACTGGTTCTTCTCTTAGCTCCTGTGGCCTTTTCTCTCTCAGCTTCTCTGATTTCCTCTCTCCAAGCCTCTGCGCACTGTTGATTCCAGCCTCTGGTCTCCAGGAACTCTCTCTCTCAGCCTCTGGGGATTTCTCTCCCTCTCTGTCTCTCAGTATCCATCCCATTTATAAAGGACTCCAGTGAGAGGAATAAGATCCAGTCCAGGCTATACCTTACTAAGTTAATCTAGTCAAGTGACCTTTAACAGAATCTAATCAAAAGGCCCCACCTACAATAGGTTCACATGTACAGGAATGGATTAATTTAAGAACATAATTTTCTGGGGTCCACAAAAGCCTCAAACTACCACAATAACCTTCATCTCTTCAATCATATTTCCTTTATCTCCTTGAATCAATTCAGGAGATTAGTTTGAATATCTTTAATCAGTTATTCCAAATTTTGTAATCTCTCCAACATTTTAATTTGTTCCTTTTGTCTATAGCCTCCTGATTTCAGTATGCCTTGCAATTTATTGGTAATGTCTACGAAACTGACTGTCTTCATGAGTTTTCACTGAAGATCAGTTGCTCTCTCTTGCCCAGGGTTTTATTGATGATTGGCTTTGTGTTAAGGCAATTCTTGACTTTTGTAACACAAAGAGAATGTCAATAAAGTATAGAAATCATGAAAACAAACAAAACAGAGCTGAAGATCAGAGTAACAGGAATAAAATATTCAGTATAAGGATCAATGGGAGATTGGACTTAGCAGAAAAAAAAATCCGTGAGCTTGAAGATAAGAATTGAAATTATTCTGTCTAAGGAGCAGAAAGAAAAAAGAATGAGGAAAAGGGAACAAAGCCTGAGGAACCTGTGGGACACCATCATGCATAGCAATATATGCACTGCGGGAGTCCCAAAGAAGAAGAAAGAAAAAAAGAGGCAGAAAGAATATTCAAACAAATAATGGCTTAAAACTTCCTAAGTTTAAGGAAAGACATGAATTTATACATCCAAGAAGCTCAATGAACTCCATACCAGATGAATCTAAATCGACTCATTCTGTGACATATGATAATAAAACTGTAAAATTCCAAAGAGAAAGCAAGAATTCTGAAAGAAACAAGAGTAAGAAATGTCTCATGTATGAGGG
This sequence comes from Chaetophractus vellerosus, assembly GCA_004027955.1. NCBI lineage: Eukaryota > Metazoa > Chordata > Mammalia > Cingulata > Chlamyphoridae > Chaetophractus > Chaetophractus vellerosus. The sequence continues at coordinate 10,820 of PVKH010008692.1, read as the reverse complement.
AGCCAATGAGACTAATTGTTTGTGTCTCTATGTCAAAACCGTGGAGGCAAGAGGGCAGTGGAATGACATAATTAAAGTTCTGAAAAACAAAAAATTGACAACCACAAAATCTACTTCCAGCAAAACTATCTTTCAAAAATGAGGGAAGGATTATGATACTTCCAGAAAAAACAAAACTGAATGTGCTTGTCACCACTAGATGGACTCATAAGAAATGCTAAAGAGAGTTCTTCAGATTTGAAGGAAAGACAATAGATAATAGAGCAAAGTTGCATGAAGAACTAAATATACCTGGTAAAGGTTACAACTTGAGTAAGTATAATAGACACTACTATTTTATTTTTGACTTGTAAAATCTCTTTTCACTTCCTACAGGATCTAAAATGCAAATGAATAAAAGTAATGATGAATCAATGGTTTTGGACTTGAAATATATGAATGATAATGTAATTGACTGCAAGAACTACATAACAGTGAAGTAGGACAGAATGGTATAGGAACATAAAGTGTGTATGCTATTAGTATGAAGTCAAATGAGATTACTATAGATTTAGGATGTTGAATTTATGCCCAATGGTAACCACAGAGAAAATATTGGAAAAAATATAGACAGAAAGAAATGAGAAGTGTTTCTAAAGGGTTCATTCTAAAAATGGGCAAAGGACTTGAGTAGACATTTCTCCAAACAGGATATACATATAGACAATGGGCACATGAGACGATGCACAATATTACTGGCCACTGGAGAAAAGCAAATCGAAGCCACAGTGAGATACCACCTCACACCAATTAGAATGGCTATTGTTTTAAAATTTGAAAGTAACAGGTGGCATGAGTATGTGGAGAAATGGGAAGCTTAGTACACTGTTGGTGGGAATATGAACTAGTTCAGATGCAGTGGAAGAGAGTCTGACAATTTCCCAGGAAGTTGGACATGGACCTACCATATGACCCAGCATTCCACTTCTAGGACCTTGAAAGAGTTTATTGCAGGGAATTGGACAGATGTTTTGCACCAATGTTAAATAGCAGCATTGTTCAGTGTCCCGGTGGTGGAGGCAACTCAAAGGTGCATCAGCAGTTGAATGGAAATGCAGAAAGTACTCTATACACACTGTGGAAAATTGTTCAGCCCTAGAGAGGAGTGCGGTTCTGATATATGCTACCACATGGAGGATCACTGAAGAGATGTCACATGAAAAAAGTCAGACATAGAGGAACAGATATGTATTGTTTCATTGAAATGAAATAGGTGGAGTGTACAAATTCATACAGGCAGAAATTAGAGTACAGGCTGTCAGGATGGGAGAGGAGGGAGCTGGAGGAGTTAATGTGCAATGTGTGTAGGGTTTCTGTTTGGGATGATGAGAAAGTTCTGGTAACAGTTGATGGTGAAGCTAGCTCAACATTTTGAGTGTGATTAAACCCACTGAATTGTGTGTTTGAGGGCGGTTGAGATGAGAAAGTTCACGTTGTATATATGATTCCACAACTGGTAAAAGAGAGAGAGAGAGCGAGAGATTAAAGACACAGAAACTACAAAAGACAATATTAGAACCTGGAATGAATCTGAAAATGGTGGGAAAATGCCCAAAAGGATATTATTGGAGCATATGAAAAAATTGTAGAAAGCATTGGGTTTTATATCAGTGTAAAAGTTCTTGAATATTTTAACTAAACATAAGGTGGTTACATAACTGCATACATTGTTCTTAGCAAATGTACGTGGATACATAAGGGTTCAAGGAACATGATACATACAACCCACTCTCAAACGTTTAGAAAAATAGATGATAGATAGATAGATAGAAAGATAGATAGATAGATAGATAGATAGATGATAGATAGATGGATAGGTAGATAGATTTAGGTGGATTGATGGATAGAATGACACTGCAAATATGGCAAAACATTAAAAGTTATTGGATCTGGGTATCTAGATGGCAGGCATTTTGTATTATTTTTGTATGTTTCATATTATTTTAGCAACTGCCCTTTGAATTTAAAATGATTTTAAATTTAAAAGCTTTTTACAAAACCTGGGCTGTACATAATTAAAGGAAGAACATTGGAGAAGGATTAAATGAAAGTAAAATAAAATCGTTTATTGTTCCTATTCTCAACTGCGCTAAGAAATGACTGCTTATCTAAAGTAATAAGAGTAACAATGTGTTGTTTGATTATATCATGTGATTAGGTGAAATGAATGAAAGGACAGTCATAAGGAATGGGAGAGAGGGATTGGGAAGACTGTTGTAAGATCCATGAACTACACATCACACATCACAGTATTATTTAAGGTGGACTTAGATTACTTGTAAATGTACGTTACAAATTTTAGGGAAATCAATAAAAAAGCATAATGAATGCTAAAAGACGAGATAAAACAGAATCGATTCGAACAAGAGTTGGCAGGAAAAAAACAAGTGTAATGAACAGAAAACAGTTACAAATATGGTAGATATGAATCCAAGTGTATAAAAAATTGCTTTACGGCAGCCCGCAAAAACATGGAGGACTGCTGCCCGCAAAAGCATGGAGCGGAGCCGCCCGTGGGAACGGAATGGAGCCACCCTCGAACGGAACGAGCCACCGCCGTGGAGGGCCGACTCGGCGCGTCGCCGCGGGGACGGGGGGAGACAAGAAGCAGACATAGAAAAACACAGAAGAATGGACACACAGCAAGAGCAAG
>PVKH010008691.1:0-19314 GCA_004027955.1 Chaetophractus vellerosus | reverse complement strand
ATTGGAATGAATTACAGCAGATAACAGTTTGCCAACTTATAATTTTATGAGGCAGAAAAATGTAAAATCTTGCTCAGCAGTAGTCATGCTAAATCATTGTTGATCCAGATAGATTATTTCAGAGTATGAATAAGAAAAGGTTAAAAGAAAAATAAAGGATCCAAAACTACCTCTTCTCCAGTCCTCCTCAATTAAAAGCAAGTGTTTATTCTGTATGAAAAAAATTACAGAATACCGATCACAGGCACAATTTGCCATTTGCACTGAGTAATAATTGTTCATATACTATAATGTTGTTATTTTACATTTATCTTGTCTACTCCAGCTCTTTTTTTTTTTTCCCTGTTACTATTCGCAAGGAATACCTTTCCAACTTTTCACTTTTAACCTAGTTGTGTCCTTACATCTGAGGTGGGTCTCTTGTAGACAACATATAGACAGTTCATATTTTTTTTAATCCATTCTATCAGTCTGTGTCTTTTTTGATTGGGGAGTTCATTCCATTAACATTCAGTGTTATTCCTGTAAAGGCATTATGTACTTCTTACATTTTGTCCTTCGGCCCTCTGTTGTCATATTGTTCTATTGTCTGTCTTTTTATCCTTTTGTTTACTCTTCCTGATAATCTTCGTTTCTACACTCTTCTCCAAATCTCTTGGCCTTGTTTTTTCCTTTCCGGCTGCAGCACCTCCTTAAGTATCTCTTGTAAATCTGGTCTTTTGGTAATATTTTCTATTAGTTTTTGTTTGTGAAGACTTTGACCTCACCCTCATTTTTGAAGAACGGCTTTGCTGGATACAGAATTCTTGCCTGTCAGTATTTCTCTTTCTGTACCTTAGATACATCATACCACTTTCTTCTCTGCATGGTTTCTGATGAGAGGTCAGTACTTGATCTTACTGAGTTTTCCTTGTATGTGTTGCTTTTCTCTTGCCACTTTCAGAATCCCCTCTTCATCTCTGGTATTTGTCATTCTGAATAGTAGGTGTCTCGGGGTAGGTCTGTTTGGATTTATTTTGTTTGGGGTTCGTTGTCCTACTTGGATATTGATATCTGTGTCCCTCATAAGGGTTGGGAAGTTTTCAGTCATTATTTCCTCACATATTCTTTCTGCTCCTTTTCCATTCTCTTCCTCTTCTGGGACACCAGTAATACGAATGTTTGTGCATTTCGCCTTGTCATTCAGTTCCCTGAGACTCTTCCATTTTTTTTTTCATTCTCTTCTCTTTCTTTTCTCCTGTCTTTTCCAGTTCAGATGTTCTGTCTTCGAAATCACCAATTCTGTCTTCAAGGAATTCAAACCTGTTCTTATGTGCCTCTATATATTCTTAAACTCATCCGTCATGTCTTTCATTCCCATAAGATCTGTTACTTTTCTTTGCAGGCTTTTGAATTGTTCCTTATGCTCTCCCAGTGTCTTCTTAATATCCTTTATTTCTTTAGTCATATTTTCTTTAAATTTTTTGAGGTGATTTAGGAGAGTTGTGTGGTTATTACTGATTAATTGATTAAATATTGTATATCTTCAGGATATTTGGTTTGTTCTTTTGGCTGGCCATCTCTTCCTGTTTCCTAGTATGGCTTGTAAATTTTTGCTGATGTATAGGTATCTGAATATGTTGGTGAATTTACTCTGATGGCTAATTTCTCTCTCTTGCCTATTGTTTTTTTTTTTTTCTTCTTCACAGCTCTTCTTTGATATTTGGTTCAACTTATTCTAAGTGTTCAAAATTGCCCAGCTTAAGTTTTCAAAATCATACCAGGGTCTCACGAGTGGGGCACAGATTATCTCCCAGGGGTTGGATACAGAGAGCCAAAATAGTTTTTGTCTATGCAATTTCCAGACCGGCAGCAGATGGCGCTTGTCAGCGCATCTTTCCATGGAGTTGTTGCACTTTTGGCTTTCCTGTGTTCCTGTGTTGAATCTCCAGATTGGAGATTCAGAGCGGGCTCTGCTGGCTGAATTAACTGAAGAAAAGCACCCCTACCTCCTCCCTTTTCCCTTGAAACAGCTGACAGGGAGGAAGTTGTCTGTTCTCCTCTCAGTTGGTTTCAGTGAGCCAGGAGTTTTACCCAGCTTATATCCTGGAGTTGGTGTAAGGGAGCCCTTCACTGCTTCTGTGGGGGTTTGGTAACTCATGTTTGTCATTTTGGCTTCTTTGTCTTTCTGTCCCTCACCCTCCTTTGAGTTGTATAACACTGTCCTGGTCTGCTGACCCCCAAAGTAGGTCTCTTGGACAGCTTTTGGCTCTTTCTCCTTTGTTTTTGTGAGAGCATTCAGCTCTGCCTGTTAGTCTGTCGCCATCTTCCCACAATCCTCAGTGTATTTTCTTAATGCCTGTGTAATTCTTTTAATGTGCTGTCAGATTCGGTTTGCTAGTATATTGTTGAGGATTTTGTATCTATATTCATAAGGGATATTGGTCTGTAATTTTCTACCATAATTTTTTGAAATACAAATTTTAATTAATTCTCTTGGTTTCTTGTTTAAGAAAGTGAAAAAACTGAGCCTCAGCTTCACAATTTGTCCATTTCCCCTGTTAATTGCTCTTTGAATTTATATTTTATGACTAAGATATCATTTGTACATAGAAGCAATAGAACTTAGTGATTGCATAGGTGTTAGGGAAAGGCATTTCTGACATGAGCAGCTTGGTAAATGGCAATGTCATTTTCCAAGATGGAAATCATTGGGAATGGAACAGCTTTGGGGGATAACATCATCTGTTTATTTTTTAATATATTCAAAATATTTGTAAGACATGAAAATGGAGATATTAAGAATGCAATTGCATATTCTAGTCTGGAGTCCAGAAGAGAGATATGGGTTGGAGATATAAATTACAGAATTACCAGCATATTTATGGTATCTGAAGATACAGGGATAGAAGAAATGGTAAAGGATCCATAAAGGTCACAGTCAAGAAACTTCCCATGCAAAAATTGAGAAGGAATAACTAGAGAGATGTAATGGAAACCAGGAATATGTTTATCATGAAAACCGAGGGATGAGTGTATTTCCAATAGGAACCAATTTCAAATACCTATTAGTATATGCATCAAAGTAGACTAATATAATTCTGGTCAGCAAAATGTTGTGAAGTTTTTATATATATATATTTTTCCCCCTCACTTAAAGTATCTTCAAGTTATACTGAAAAAGAGTATTTTTTATTATTTGGTATTTGCAGGGATATGAAGATTGGTTGCGACATAACTCAGATAATGAAGTAAATGGAGCTCCTGTTTATGTTGTTCGAAGTGGTGGCCTTGTTAAAACTAGATCAAAAAATATCCGGGTATGTGTCTGGTAAATAATGGAAATCAGTACTTTGGTATTATAGCACATAATTCTAGTCTGATAATATTTGTGTTAAGAGCCTTTTTCCTACCTTAAAATGTCATCAAAGGCTACTTGTTTAAATCTGAATAAAAATAAGTACTTGCCTTTTAAAATCTGTATATTTACTGGTTTTCTAAAATTCTTCATAGGTGGGTGATATTGTTCGAATAGCCAAAGATGAAATTTTCCCTGCAGATTTGGTGCTCTTGTCCTCAGATCGACTTGATGGTTCATGTCATGTTACAACTGCTAGTTTGGATGGAGAAACTAACTTAAAGGTTTGTTCATGTATATGTTTGAGTGTTCCTCTTGGTGAACAAAACTTCTTTTGAGTATAGTGATTTTTTTTCTTTGATTAACATAATGAAGTTTGACCTGATAAAGGAGAATTTTAAAAAATCACTGAAATTTTTTTTAAAAATGTTTTTTTTTTTAAACTAATGTTATATATTTATTTCAAGGGTATCCTCACATGGTTTAGTCAATTCATATTAAAGAAAAAATTTTTAGGTAATATATAATCTTTTAACATCTGTCATGCTTGTTTATATAAGGGACAAATTTATATTTTCTCAGTTTTCAAAGTGCAGTCAATGAAAATTGACATTTTTTTCTCTTATAAGAATAATAAAACGCAAAAAGGAATAATAAAATGCTTATAATGAACTTTGAGCAGTAGTGACTATTCGTACAAACTTAATTTCCATTTGTGCAAATGGCCTCTATAGACAGATAATCACAGAAGTTCCCTTTGCTCCTTTTTAATTGTATGCTCTTCTTTTTCCTCTGTTCTGCTGTCTAATGAATGTTCTCAATTATGTGTTCCATGATATCATAAGTAAAAGAGATTTAAAATAGATAATCTCTGTGGTCCATTTGGATCTTGATATTGTGCAATTGAATCCTTTTTTTCAAGACACATGTGGCAGTTCCAGAAACAGCAGTATTACAGACAGTTGCCAATCTGGACACTCTCATGGCTGTGATAGAATGTCAGCAGCCAGAAGCAGACTTGTACAGGTATGATGTGGTATTCAGCATACTCATTTCCTCTTTATTGTAAGTGTTGTTCATAGACCTCATTTTTAAAACCAAAAGCATCCAATAAAATCCTTAGCTAACTGAAAATAATGAGAAAAATCTAAAGGCAGAATTCGCCAGGATTCTAAGCAGAAGATATTCATCAAAACAGTGCTTCTATTCACAGGTATCCTCTCGTTACCTTTACTTTGTTAGGACTTCTGCGCTTACCTTATAACTCTAAGAGTAGTTGTAGAAGTAAGATTATTTCCTTAGAAGAATATAATCTAGTGATTTCTTTTTTGGTAAGCTCCATAAAGGTAGGAGCTTTGGTGTTCTCTACTATGTTATATTAGAGTGTTGTATTTTTTTTTTCCTCTGCCCTGAGACGGCTCCCTCATCTGTCTGCTCATTGTTTTTGCACATTGTCTGTTCGTTTTCTGCTCATGTGTCTCTCTGTTTTTTCTTTAAGGAGGCACCAGGAACTGAACCTGGGATCTCCCATGTGGGAGCCACATCTGCTCCCTGCTCATTTTGTTTTTTGCTCATTGTCTTGCTTGTTGTTTTTGCTCATTGTCTGCTAGTTTTGGGGGAGGGGTTTGCTCATTGTTTTTTCTCTTCTGCTCATTGTTTTTGCTTGATGCCTGTTTGTTTATCTTCTTTAGGAGGCACCAGAAACTGAACCTGGGACCTCCCATGGGAGGCAGGCACTCAACTGCTTGAGCCACATCTGCTCCCAGAGTATTGTACTTTTAAATTAGGTCCCTTATAATTTATATAGTGACATTTTTTAGTTTGTTAAATTTTTAGAGGTTTGTTTTTGAAAGAAAAGAAAGGACCAGAGGAACTAAATCCTTTTAAATGTAGAGTTTATTTAAATAAAGCGTAAGTCATTTTTCAGTGACCCTGCAATTATTGTGGGCTACAAAATGGAAATAACTTTTTATTTTATTAAAGACTTGTATGAGAAACTAAACTCATGTTCACTCAAGAAATTGTCATAGAAGTTACAACTACATTGTTAAAATCATCTTCACTGTCTTGTCATACTATATATTCCTGTGTTGTTCGAAATGTTTTAAAATCTTATCATAAGTCATTGGATTTTTCAAATCCCTTACATATTGTTACTTGAGTAACTATTCAGAATAAAACTCGGCTCCCAGTTAGTTTTTAGAACCGTTTATTTAAGCGGTTGGGCTCATCACCTTTTCATAGGTGAGAACGCTGAAGCAAGGCTTTAGCTATCTTTTATACTCTTTTTGCAAGAACCGAAACCAACTTTTAGACAAAGGACTATGGGCGGGAGGGGGGTCATGTGTCTTTGCGGTTGTGTTTGACTCACATTGTCCTGGCAACCAGCAAGCCAAGCAAGCTCCAAATGTACAGAAGCAGATATTTGCTGTTAGCTGCAGGTAGGAATAGTTTCTAACTATTCTATTCTTGTTGATCAAGCATAACTTTTGCAGCAATTGGAGACAGTTCCCAGAATTGTACTGGGAAGGGGTGACCATAACCTTTCTCCATAATATTATCTTTATTTTGGTTCCATGAAAGTCAAATGCAGTAAAGTTTTTTCCAATTAACTGTAAACATTTTGGAGGCATGTGCCTTCAGAGCATTTAAACTATAAGATGCATTTAACTGTGAAGAATAAAGTATTTTAAGATCTGTTGCTATTATTTCCTGATCTCAGACAGTGGTGAATTATATTTAAAATATTAAAAACTAGAAAATGAGACATTATTAAGTATAAGATTAATGGGAGATTGATCAAATATAGCTAATTCTTTGGTCAATGGTTTTTAAATTATCTTAGAAAATGAGAAGAAAATTTTAAAAATTCTAATAGAAGTGTTCCTCTTTATTTCCTCTTTTCCTTTCTTGAAGTATACATTTTGTTTTAAATATACCTATTACTGAATGCTTTCATAATAGAAAAATAAATTTAAAAACTTTGATTACTGTTTTTATTTATTCATTCATTCATCAAATATTTCTTCAGCACCTATGTGCTTACTGTGATAGGTAATGAATAAGATAATTAAGTGTAGTTTCTGTCCTTGAGAAACTTTAGCTGTAAAGTTAATATATATATAAAATTATATTTTTCACTTTACTGTGTATTTTATATAAATATATGTGTGTGAAATATTGAAAGTATTTTAAATGTCCAAGTAGGAGAATACATAGAATGATATCTGGTACAAATATAAGATGAAATATATATATGATTAAAAATCATGTATTCAAAGAATTTAATGACATAGAAACATACTTGAAATACTTAAATAAAATAAGATACAAAGTTGTAGCTTTGGTATGATTCCAATTATATAAAAATAAATGTGTTGGTATATATATTAGGTAGCTAGGTAGTTACATAACAAGATAGAAAATTAAATAGTTCCAGAGAGGAAGAAAAACCTGGGCTATATATAAAAATGTTGGTAGTAGTTACTTCATGGGGTTAGGAGTTGAGTAATTTTTAATTTTTTTTTCTTCTACATATTTTCTGATATTTCTTCAAATAACATGCATTGCTTTTGTGATTTAAAAAAAAGAATACTTTCAGTCTTACTGCACAGTATTTTTAATGTTCATTTTTAATGACTGTATAATAGTCTAAGTGAATGTACTAGAACCTACCCTTTCCCTAATCTTTAGTACCTGACTCCGTTGTTTTGCTATTAAAAATACTGCATGGTGCCTTATTACAGCTCAATTCAAAATCCAGTGATTGGGTTGTTCATAACTCCCTCCTTCTTTTCTTTCTTTCTTTCTTTTTTTTTAGGAGGTACCAGGACCTCTATGGGAGGCAGGCGCTCCACCACTAAGCTATACCCACTCCCCCACTCCCTCCTTTTTGATGCAATTTATTCACTTGGCTTCCAGGATAATCCCCGCTCTTAGTTTTCCTCCTACCCCACTAGTCCCTCCTTCTTGGTCTCTTTTTCTAGGTTCTCCTCTTTTCCTTGACTTCTTGATGTTAGAGTGCCCTAGGATTATCCTTGGTCCTCCTCCCTTCTCTACCTATACCTTTCTCTATCAATATTCCATCCCTTGGTGATCTCATCCAGTCTTGTGGCTTTAAAAACCATCCACATCCTGATAATTCCCAGATTTATATCTCCATCCTAGACTTCTTTCCCAAACTCCAGACTCTTACATCCAGCCACCTGTTCTACAGTTCCTGTTGGATATTTAGTGAAAATCTCGAATTAATCATGTTGAAAACTGAATTCCTGATCTTCCCCACAAAATTTGTTCTACTAGCAGCTTTTCCCATCTCAGTTGATAGTAATCCATCATAGCATCCTATTGGTTTACCTTCAAAATACATCCAAAATCTGATCATTTTTCACCAATTTCACTGCTACTAATTTAATCCAAGCCAAGTCATCTCTTGCCTGGACTACTGTTGTTAAAGGCATCCTTATAAAAGGCATCATTACATTTTCCCTTCGCTCTCTTGTAGTCTTTCTCACAGTAGTAACCAGAGTGAATTGTTTTATATGTAAGTCAAATCATATCACTCCTCTGCTCAAATTCTGCAGTGGTTCTCCATCTCACTCAGACCCAAAGCCCACATCTTTGTAATGATCTATAGACCTTACTGATCTGCTCCTATCCCATTCCTTTCCACTCTGTCCTCATTTCCAGCCCTCTCCCTCTTGTTCCTTCTCCAGCTACACTGGCCTCCTTACTTTCCTTTGAACGTGCCACCATATTCACTCCGACCTTTTCACTAGTTATTCCTTTTCTCCTTTAACTCCTTCAAGTCTTTGCTTAAATCACTTCCTCAGTGAGACCTACCTTGACTACTCTATTTAATACTGCATCCTGATCCTTCTGACCTTGTTCTGCTTATCTTTTTTTCATAACATATAATGCCTTCTAGTATGCTATATATTTACTTATCGTGTTTATTGGTTACCATTTCTTCCCTCCATTAGAATGCAAATTCAAGTGCAGATATCTTTGTGTGTTTTGTTCACTGACCTATTCCAAGCACCTAGAACAGTATGCCTGACCAGGTATAGGAGACCTTATCACATAATTGTTAACAGCTAAAAAAATATGAAATCTTTATGCACTTTTTAAAATTGATGAATTACTTCCCTATGATTATGCAAACAAAATGTGTGTGTATATAGGTCACTTAACTATTGAATTACCTGGAACAGTACCAGGCACATGGTAGACACAATAAATATCTACTAAATGAATGAGTGAATGAGAGAATGATAGAGTTCCAAAAGTGTTATTACTGGGTCAAAGTGTATGAGCATTTTTATTGCCCATTCATTCATTCATCAGATACTGAGTGCCTCAAGTTACTGAGGCATAGGACTGGATGCTGAGAATACAATGAAGAAACAGTGGTAAACTCTTGCTAACTACTATCAATACTGAATTGTTTAAATAAATTATATAGTAACCAAAATATGTAATACTGTGTGTGGCCATGAAAAATGTCGATCTATCATTTTGGCAGGACATGTTAAGTTGGGGGGGAAATGTTACCAACATTATTTATTGTATGATCCCATTTTTTAAAACATATGCATATATATCTACATGTGCGTGGAAAGAAGCCTGGAAAACATACCCCATATTATTATTTATATTTAATTAGTAGGGTTAGTGGTGATTGTATTTCCTTTTGATGTCTCTTTTAGGTCTGAATTGTTTTATAAAATATGAGCATGTGAGAGTATATGCAATCTCTGTAGTCAGAAAGAAGAACAATAAAGCTTTTTTCTACTTTGAAAAAATCTAAGTGTGGGTTTGGAGAATACAAGATGAATTGATCTAGGATGGTGCTGACATGAACAGATACTAAAAGTGCCTTAGAATTCCTTGTTGGAATTTAGCTCAGTGAAACCAAAAGATTGTACATTATCTCTGAAAGATTCCCAGGGAAACACCAGCTGAATTGATTGTTTTCTGGGCTTCGAACTAGGGTCACATAACATTCCATTAAGTGACGAGAAGAAACAGAAAAGCAGCCGTGCTTCTCACTGTTACAGGTTGCTGCAGAAAGCAGAAGTAAGGCATTAGCAAGAAATAATGAAGCCAAAGCCTCCAAGGGATAAAGGACCTATGCTAGAAACAGGAGGGATAATAGGGAACATTTGGAAGGGAATGCTTAATATTTTTTTTGCCCAATTAAATGATTAATATGAAGCTCTCTATAATTTGCTTCAGCTCAGAATTTACTTTTCACCATAGTTGAGAGTAATTGTACACTTGAATGGACTCCTGCCTATGGAGGTGTTTTGGTGGTGGAAGTTGGAACTGAAAGGCCAGGCTATAAAAACCATTATCATAATAGGCCAATACTCTAGATATCAGGCAACCAAAAGTTTAAATATGTCTATTGAGTTTTAAAAGCTCTGCAGTTTATTAATAGGTTTTTACTTACTGCTCTGCCCCCAGCACTTAACTCATATGTAGTAAGTACTCAGTGAATATTTTTTGAATGAATGAATGAATAAGTGAATGAATGATCTGGCTCCAGTATTTACAGATCACAGGAGGCTTTGTTTAGCAAACAGTAATGAATCCAATGAACATTCATTGTTGGCTAAATAATATTTGCATGCATCTTTGTGTAGCAACTATAAATTCTCATGACTAATATTAATAATATGTAACATTTGTGTTGCCATTTTGAAAACACTTTTCATTCATTACCTGATTAATAGCTGGAGTAGCGATGACAAGAATATTGAATTATTTAAGGCCTAAGAACTGAAATTTTCTACTCCTTCATGTTAAAAGTCATAGAATATTATAATGATATTTTTATAATATGGTGAATTCTTTGATAGATTCATGGGACGAATGATAATAACTCAACAAATGGAAGAAATTGTAAGGTAAGAAATTTGTATTATCTCTTCTTTTATCAGTTTTGGGGGAGGGATTAAAATCTAATTAAATGGAGATTAGGTAAGTAAGCATGTCATGAGAAAGGGTTGATTTAAGCATCTCTTAGCACATCATCTTCTAGTGTTTTATGGCAGTAGCAAGTGAGAATAAAACAAATCCCATGAAATGATATCAAAATAATTTAGTAATATTACTTGCGAACTTTTATCTTTCCTAAAATGTTAAGTAGTAACAAAATGAGATAGAGCTGTTTTTATTCATTTCCTTATGTATGTAAACCCACAACACTTAAACTCTAGAATATATAAAAAATGTTTTATATAATATTCAACAAGTATAAATGCAAGTATAAATCTTTACTTTAGACTCATTCAGCATTAAGTAGAGTTATTTAGTGGCCAAACAGAAACCGCTTACTTATTATTTTGGTTGTTTTTTTGGTGTGTGTTTTGTTTTCCCTCTAATATTCAGGGTTAATTTCTGGCTCCTAAATGAAAGGCTTTTGATCATGTCAAAAATTTCATGAGAGGGGCCGGCTCGATAGCCCAGTGGATAGGGCGCCGGCATACCACATGGGAGGCCCCAGGTTCGGTTCCCGGGGACCTCTCGTAGCAGGCAGACCGCCTTGAGAATGGCAAGCCGCCATGGGCAGGCCAGAGCCACCGTGGGCAGGGCAAAAAGCTGCCACGGACAGGGCAAAAGCCGCCACGGGCAGGGCAGGTCGCCCGCAAATGGAGCACAGCCAGCCACCCGTGAACTGAAGTAAGAGCCGGCTGTGAATAGAAGCAGAAGCTGCCCACAAGCGGGGAAAGCCGCGCCTGCGCAGTGACCAAGTCTCGGCGCGTCGCCGCAACGGGGGGAAGGGGAGATATGTAATAAAATAAATAAATCTTTAAAAAAAAAAAAATTTCATGAGAGAATGAGATTACATTGTTACTCATGATCAAAAGTCTACTTTAGAATCAATCTTGACACCAGCCCATGAATTTCTAATCAAATTGGCATTCCACCTCTTTTCTGGGGACATGTTCAATTTATACTGCCTGCCTGCAATAAAAGTCATTAACATAAAGAGTTGACCATTTTAAAAATGAAATCCTCAAGCCACAAAAAATGTCATGTATCATTACTAAGTCATATTTTTAACAAACATTAACATAGGAGTTTTAATAAACTCTGTAGCAATATCTTTGTATGTAGGTCCTCTGCTAAATAACTGACTGGTTTTATTTTGATTTCTGTGGTTACATAGTAGAAAATGTAGGTACATAGTCTGAATTGCATTAAGATATTGTGACTGGTAAAGAATAAGATCACCTGTTACCTTTGCCTTAGAGTGGTTAAATATTGAACCATGTTCTTTGCTGAAGCAACTTGAGTGAACTGATGAATTATCTTTTAGGGTTTTTTTTCTTTTTGTTTTTATTTATTTTTGATGAATTATCTTTTAATTTGAACCTATCACTGTATCCCATTTTTATATACTGATGTGAACTAACAGTATTTCTGTTCATTTTTGGAACCATCACCAAATGAAACAGAGCTATTTTTATGGCTCCTGAATAGTTAGTTGCCACATGTTAGTTGCCCTAAATATGACTATCTGATGAAACTGTTCTTGTTAACCATGTTCCAATCACCTGACCTTCCATGGTTTATTGCATTTTTTGCCACGTTTGGGTTTTTAACATGTTCATAATTGGTTTATATTCTCTTAGATATGAATAACTGTATATGTATGTTTCAGAAAAGCATAAGGAATATCAACAATATAAAGGCTTTTTTACTTACCCATAATAAAGTCTTATCATTTTGCTACCACTAAGAAGATAAAATTTCCTTTCTAGTTATTCCTTCTGGTTTTATATCTCCTTTATGGAGAGAAACCCAAACAGAAAGAAGACCAGTGCTCCAAGAAGTATGCAATGCAAGTAGACAATATGTACTGTGCAATCTTGCCTAAAAAAAGCACTAACTCATTTTATACATTATGTTTTGTAATCCATATTAATTTTAATTGTGCAGAATTCATGCTTCTATACACAAATCATGCTACATTTTATGTTTACATTGCATTTTAATTCTGTATTTTTCCTTCCAAAGCTGTTTATTAATATTGCTTTAAAAATTTTTAATTTCATCTTCTGCTAAAAATTTTAAATCATTGCTTAGTCTTTGATTTCATGTTTGAAACTGATGACTTTGTGAGTTTATCTGCAGGCATAATCTTATTTCTGAGCCACTAATCTTAAAGTTACTGGTATGCTAAGGCAAGAATTTGTTGTTACAGTAACTAACATCATGATTGGCCTAGGCAGCTTTATAGTAACTGTGATTTTTATTTGATAAGAAAGCAGTGTTGTAACTATAACCCAAAGAGCCTTCTGCTGAAGATGCCACTTTAGAATTGAATTGAATTTTTAATATGATTTAAAATGATTTTAGGTTATTTTTTTTTTTCTAGACCACTGGGGCCAGAGAGTCTCTTACTTCGTGGAGCCAGACTAAAAAACACAAAAGAAATTTTTGGTTTGTACATATTTTTTTTTTATTTTAATTTTAGGATTTATGTTGATGCTTTATATGATACATTTTTTAAAACACAGCATTTGTCACCTTTTGGTAGATAATTTATTACTTTATTAAATGTTGTAATTTTCTTTAAAAGATTGTGTTATTGTAGTTTTGAGTTCTATTTTTTTATTGCTAGCCCCAGTTATCAAGTGGTAGACTGGAATCCTGCTCATATATCATCTTTGTGGATACTTGTGAAACTGAGTTCTAAGAAGATAATTCTGTGGGGGGTTGTGGGAGGGGTGGGGGGGTGGCATATGGGTACTCCTGGAATCTCTGTGTAACATTTATGTAATCAATGTATCCTAAAAATATATAGAGATATATATATAAAATAAATAAAAATTTTTTAAAAAAAGGAAGAAAAAAAAAGAATTATACACCATGATCAAGTGGGTTTTATCCCAGTTATGCAAGGGACACCCATTTTGCTGGGTTTTGAACCACATTTTGCCTAGCATTCTTTTAGATGATGGTAAGGATTTTTGGATTTATTCTCATTATAATATTGGAGTATTTTAAGCAGAAATGTGCTGTGATCTGATATATAATCTGATATATGCAAGGGTGGCTCAACACAAGAAAATCAATTTGTGTAATAATCCACATGATATATTGAAGAAGAAATATCACATGATCCTCTCAATTGATGCAGAAAAGGCATTTGATAAAATACAGCACACTTTCTTGATAAAAACACTCCAAAAGATAGAAATAAAAGGAAGTTTTCTCAACATGGTAAAGTTCAAAAACTGATAAAATCGCCCCATGGTGTAAAAAGTCATGATAATGATTACCTTTTCTGAGGAGCTAGAAGTGACTGGAAGAGGGAATGAAGATGACTTCTGGAATGCTGGTAATGTTCTTGTTTGTTTGTTTTAAATTTGTGTGGGGGTTACAAGAATGTGTTAACTTGTGAAAATTCATTGAACTATGAACTTTACTTAGATCAGTTTTCTGTGTGAAATGTATGTGTGAATATGAATAAAAAAGAAAAGGTATGCTGGAATAAACTATGTAGAACCTTTAAAAAAAAAAAGAAGATAATTCTGGCACTTCTAGTAATGTTATCTGGCACCATGGTTCAATAAACTGCCTCTGTAATTCCATTATGATTCTTCTTAGGGTGGATTAATAAAACTGCTGGCTGACTCATTCATGCATTAATTCATTTAGCAACTTTTTATTGAACTCTGACTATGTGCCATGTACTGTTGAAACATACCGACTGGATTGAAAGGATGAATAAATAGTGCTCTTGCCCTGGAGATCTAAATTAATTTTGTATTTACCAAGTCAACTCTAGGCAGATTGTGAAGTTGACAGTGACTTTTATCTCTCAACTAGCTCCTCCCATTTCAGGAATGACCCTTCATATCCTGGCTGGCTTATGTTACTCACTCGCTGTCTAGAGCTTTTGAAATCCTGTTCCTTATTCTCTTCTTTCCTGTTACCTGTACTATATGTCATCTATCAGTGTCAAGATCTCTGATAAAGGAACCTATATAAATATAATCTATATATAAATATATATAAACAGAAAATAGCAAGTGTTGGTGAGGATGTGGAGAAATTGGAATCTGCATATAAAATGGTATAGCCGCTGTGGGAAACAGTGTGGCAATTCCTCAATAACTTTAATGTAGAATTATCATATGACCCAGGAATTCTACTCCTTGGTATATATCCAAAATATTTGAAAGCAGGTGTTCAAACAAAAACTTGTACAAGAATGTTCATAGCAGTACTGCTCACAATATCCAAAGTGTAGGACTAACCCTAATGTCTATCAACAGATGAATGGATAAACAAAATGTGGTATATTCATATAATGATTGTATTAGTCAACCAAAGGGGTATTGATGCAAAATACCAGAAATTTGCTGGTCTTTATAAAGGGTATTTATTTGGGGTAGAAGTCCACAGTTATCAGGCCATAAAGCATAAGTTACTTTCCTCACCAGTATCTATGGCCACATGTTGGAGCAAGATGGCTGCCGATGTCTGCGAGGGTTCAGGCTTCCTGAGTTCCTCTCTTCCCGGGGCTTGCTTGTCTCTGGGTTCAGCTCCTCTGCTGTGTCCACAATGTCAGCTGTAGACTATGAGGCTCCTTAGGCTTTGCCTCTCTCCACAAGTTCAGCTGTAGACGCTCAGGCAAATGGCTCATCTATATCCCGGGGCCTTCTCTCCTTCCTCACGACCAAGCTCCTCTGCCTCCTCGCCTTCCTGGGCTCCAGCATCAAAACTCAAACATCGGAACTCCAACTCAAAACTACCCCAACTCTGTCCTTTGCCATGTCTTTCATATTTGATTCCCTACCCACTGAGGGGTGGGGCTCAAGACCCTACTAATGTGGCGCAGTCAATGCCCTAATCATAACTTAATCATGCCCAGATTAACAGATGAGTTTACAAGCATAATCCAATATCTATTTTTGGAATTCATAACTATATCAAACTGCTATGATGATATATTGTTGAGCCATAAAATAATGTTGTTCTGATGCATATTACAAGATGGATGAACTGTGAGAACATGCTTGGTCTAAGAAGCCAAATGTAAAAGGCCACATATTGTATGATTCCATTTGTATGAAATATCCAGAATAGGTAAATTTATAGACACAGTAAGCTAATTAGTGGTTACCAGGGCTGGGAGGAAGGGGAATAGGAGTTCCCTTTGGGGGTGATGAAAATATTCTAGAATTAGACAGTGGTGATGGTTGTACAACATTGTGAGTATACTAAATGCCACTGAATTATACATTTTGAAGTGGTTAAAATGGTCATTTTTATGTTGTGTGTATTTTACCACAATTTTTAAAAATCCATAATAATGTTCTGATGGCAGAAGCCGGGGAAGACCCCTAGGACTCTTAGACCCACCCTCTCGAATAACACTATATTTAAAACATGTATTTAACATGTCTCTCTGCAATATCACCTTCATTCCTGTTTACCTTAAAGGAGTCCAAATTTTGCACACTTTCATGTATAGAATTCCTTTAGGGGCAGATGTGGCTCAAATGGTTGGGTGTCCGTCTCCCATATGGCGGGACCTGAGTTGGATCCCCGGGACCTCCTGGTGAAAAAAAAAAAAAAAAAAAAAGAATTCCTTTAGATGATTCTGTCTTCTCTTGTTTGCCTTAAAACCACCTCTCCCTATTGTATCATTCTGGCTGATTGCCTACATTTCTATCATTTCTGTGTCCCTTTTTCATTTAAGTTATAACCTCTGCCTTTAACGAATATGTCTGATGGGAAAATGCCAGGATAAATCTTTAGAAAGAAGGCATGGTGAGTCCTATGCTTGCTTCTCAAATCTTACTTAATATTTAAGGATGAGAGTGAACATTTACTGATAATCATCTGCCTATTTCTAGGCACTTTGCTAATTTGTTATAAAAACCACACAATCACTCTACAAGTTATTTTTCCCCATTTAAATATGGGAAAAATTAAGTGCCAGCGCTAACATCCAGACCAAGGTCTAACTCCAAAGTTTTTTTTAACAAGACTGGTCTCACCTAATTTCATTAACTCCCCAGTTTTAGTCATCATATTATTGTCATTGTCACTCATCTCAGAGTCATTCACATAGATACAAATATTAAAAATAGCATTTTCCATGTGTTTACTCTGACACACTTCCATATTTTCTCTCCAGTGCCTATGGAATGAAGTCTAGACTCCAGATTCTGGTATTTAGGGCCTTTCACTCTGAGCCCAATCCACTTTTCCAACCTAACAGAAGAGCTTTGTCATTCTTTTCTTCATTAACACTGTTTTACTATACCTATAGTGACCTTCCTTACTGTGTTTATGTTTCCAGATCCTTTTCCTCTGTCAATTCAGACTCAAATACTATTTCTTCATTCAGATATTTCAGTTATAACTCAGAAACAGAACTCCTATACCATGTCTTATCCAGCAGGTTGAGTAACTGGGTTCCCCAAAATTGGACTTGAAATCCTTTTAAAAACTTTGAGAGGATTTAAATGAAAGCCAAAGGTATAACACTAACAAACAGTATATTTTTAAAAATCTTTTCATGCTGGGGCCGGCTGGATAGCCCAGTGGATAGGGCACCGGCATACCACATGGGAGGCCCCGGGTTCGGTTCCCGGGGACCTCTCCTAGCGGGCAGACCGCCTTGAGAATGGCAAGCTGCCATGGGCGGGCCAGAGCCGCCGTGGGCAGGGCAAAAAGGTGCCACGGACAGGGCAAAAGCCGACACGGGCAGGGCAGGTCGCCCGCGAATGGAGCGCAGCCAGCCACCCGCGAACTGAAGCAAGAGCCGGCCGTGAATAGTAGCAGAAGCCGTCCACAAACGGGGAAAGCTGTGCCTGCGCAGTGACCAAGTCTTGGTGCATCGCCGCAACGGGGGGGAAGGGGAGATATGTAATAAAATAAATCTTTAAAAAAAAAAAAAAATAAATAAATAAAATAAAATCTTTTCATGCTAGTGAGTACGTTTCTTTCTTGGATAACGTACTAGAGGATTATTTTTAACAAATCCATTTTATTGATACATATTAATAAAGCATAAATCCATCCAAAATGTACAATCAATGGTATTTGGTATAATCACATAGAGGGTTGTTTTAAAACATAAGTTTGTTTTGTTTTGTAGGTGTTGCTATATACACCGGAATGGAAACTAAGATGGCATTAAATTACAAGAGCAAATCACAGAAACGATCTGCAGTAGAAAAGTAAGGAAACTATTTGTTTTCATTTATTTACATATAAGTAGAATTATGGATATGTGTATTATTCATATACATTATATGTGTGTATTAGAATATACACTTATGCTAAGTAAACAAAATGATATCCTCGAGGATTGGGATAGTGTCTTATATTTTTGTATACATGTAGCATTCATCATAGATACTACATTTTGCATACATGTGTCTATAGTAGGTGCTAACTTATAACTTAAAAATAAATACTTACAACATCAAAAGCATGAGCAACAAGAAGGAAAATATAGATAAATTGGACATCATCAAAATAAAAAACTTTTGTGCCTCAAGTGAAATTATCAAGAAAGTAAAAAGACAGCCTACAAAATGAGAGAAAATATTGGAAATCGTATCTCTGACAAGATTTAATGAATTTTTGCAACCCTGCAACAAGAAACAAACCCAGTTTAAAAATGGGCTAAGGACCTGAATAGACATTCCTCCAAAGAAGATATGCAGATGGCCAATAAGCACATGGAAAGATACTCAACATCATTGGCCATTAGGGAAATGCAAGGATGTAGAGAATTTGGAACACTTGTGCATTGCTGGTGGGAATGTAAAATGGTGCTGCTACTATGGAAAATATTTTGGCAGTTCCTCAAACAGTTAAACATAAAATTATCATATGACCCAGCAAATCCACTTCTAGGTACATACCCAAAAGAATTGAAAGCAGGGACAAACAGATACTTATTTGTACACCAGTGTTCATAGTAATGTTACTCACAACAGCCAAAAGATGGAAAACAACCTGTGTCCATCAACAAATGAATGGATAAACAAAATGGAATACTATTAAATCATAAAAAGGAATGAAGCCACAACATTCAGATACATGCTACAACATGGATCAACCTTGACAACATTAAGTTAAGTGAAGAAGCCAGACATAGAACGGCAAATATCGTATGATTCCACTTATGTGAAATGTCTAGAACAATCAAATTAATAGAGACAGAAAGTAGATTAGAGTTTATCAGGAGCTGGAGAGATGGGTAGGATGGGGAGTTATTGCTTAATGAGCACAGAGTTTCTGTTTTGGGTGATCAGTTTTGATAATGGATGTTGCTGATGGTAGTGTAACATTGTAAATGTAAATAATGCCACTGAATTGTGCACTAAAAACTGGTTAAAATGTCAAATTGGGTGTTGTATATATATTACTATGATAGAGGGAGAGACTTAAGATATATCAACCAAATAATAATAATAATAATAAATAAATTCTTTGGGGCAATGGTAGAGAACAAGCTAAAAGAAATCAGAGAAATGATGCATAATTAATAAGCGTATCTCGATAGAGACTTTTTTTTGTTGTTGTTACATATCCCCCCCCCTTTCTGCTTGTTTTTGCTGTGTTCTTTTTTTTGGGAGGGGGGGGTTCTTCTGTGTCTGCTTTGTCTCCCCCAGTTGTGGTGACGCGCCGAGTCAGCTCACCGCGCGGGCAGCTTGCCCCTCTCGCTGGCGGCTTTGCTGTGCTCGCGGGCGACTTGTCCTACCTGTTGCAGCTTTGCCCAGCCCTTGGTGGCTTTTTGCCCTGCCTGTGGCGGCTCTGCCCCGCCTATGGCGGCTTGCCCTCTCAAGGCGGTCTGCCTGCTCGGAGAGGCCCTGGGAACCGAACCCGGGGCCTCTCATATGGTGAACCAGTGCCCTATCCACTGGGCTACAGCCGGCCCCCGAGATAGACATTTTTAAAAGCTACCAAATAGAAACACTGGAGTTGAAGAC